>CALYLW010001464.1:86348-218994 GCA_944989445.1 Ampullaceana balthica
TTTTCTGTCATGTCAGTAGATTGACATACATTGGTACCATCAGCCCAGATTAGTCACGCACTTGAGAATTGCCTCTACTTCCAGTAACAAAGATTTTTTTCATATGACCTGTCGGAACTTACACCCCTCTCCTCCACTGACATTCGGACATCTGATTGTCTGGACTGTGTCCAGAGATCAAATATGGAGTTGATCTTGGCCATAAGTTCTTTCAAGCCGCCATCGCCATCCGCCATCGCCATCAGCTGCTGTTATTACTTGCCAATATTTGCCTGTCTATAGAGTTGTGGCGGGGCGTGTTAGGAGAGCGTGTGTCGTGGTTCTATATTTAGCCCTGTCACGGTGATGGAATGTTAGCCCGTAACTGGATAGTTTCAGTAAGAGAACTTCTCATTGAGATACGATGGCTGTAGGTAGTGACGACTGCACGCCTTGTTTTTAACTTCCGTTCAGTAATCGGAGACCAGACTCTCTCTGTCCTTGTGTCTGCCTGTCTACACTTTGTCACTTGTCTTACATTTTATTAATCAGCCAGAGTGCTGGCAACAAATTGTTTACTCCTCGATTAATGTTGCTTGCAGACAAGGAATTCTTTTGATTCGAGAATTGTTCGATCACAGGTGGATCAATTGTTGGTAGAGGGGAGGTAACTAAGCCAAAGAAAACGCTCTCTCAGTCCTAATAAGGACATTACAATTTTAGTTTGGTTTTCCGCTGTCGCCTCAGCATTTCCACTAGGGTTCGGCCCTACGTGTCCGGGTTAGGCCATATAGGACTCGGATTTCTCTGTGGTTAATATCAATGTTTCTCGTCCACCAAACCCACCCACCCACGTTCGCCTCTGCCAATCACACTACGCATCAACCACTGAAGCGGAAATGAGACCAATCAATACACGCGAGGTTCCCTTGTCTGGCCATGGCTCATTATAGTCGATGCCGCGCCGCTGGTACTTTTGGCCCCATTTCCCCCGCTCTATTTATAAACTCAGCCCTTACGAGGAGACGATGGGGGCTATGTCAGTGGAGGGGGGGAGGGGCGCCCCATCCTCTTTGTCGCCTGACTCATGGCTGTTTCGTCAGCGCTGTCGTGTTTGAACTGTTGCCCCGCAGGCGAAAGGCGGTCAAACCCCAGTTGGTGTGACGAGACGTTGGACAAAAACAGTGATCGTTCTTTGTTAGCGGTGGTCTTCTGTTTTCATCATCTGTTTAGATCACTCTTTGTTTTAGTGTTTGATTACTGGGCGGTGAAAGGTGATCTTTTTACCCCAAGATTAAATTAAAGAGTTGACACAATTGATTGTGAGTTGTAGTGTAAATATTTCTTATGGAGTATTCACATGAAAGTGAAATTTGCTACAGATTCTATGTTTCGTACCAGGATCGCTCATTTTGTGGACAGTTTTGTAATGACAGGTTGTCAATAGAGTCAATATTGATTAATTTGTACCATAAATATTGAATTGACAGTGTGCTGCTAGCTGACGGTGTTCTGGTTGGCTGTTGTAATCTAACGCTTCCGGCGGTTCTTGTTTCTCTCTTGTCTTTTTTTTATTACTGTAGCTGTCTTGGTTGTCTTCTATGTCTACTTCTTCTTATTCTTCTTGAATTATAATTGAAGGCCCTCACGAGCAACAACGAAATGTAAGGCTGGCTGGTGGTTATTGCACACTTTATTTAAAGACATATAATAACAAGGAGCATGTTGGAAGCATTGTTTTATTATGAAATGACTAAATTGGTTATTAAATGCTTTAGAAAGTAGAGAAATGAACCTTTTTTTAAAATCATTTTTACAGTCAGTCCTTTTAGTTAAAACATAGCATAATATATCTTTTTATATAAAAAAAATAATTTAAAAAAAAACCTTTTTAAGGATACAAATTATTGAATACTGTAACTATATTCATATATTTCTCTTTATGTAGGCGTTCTCACAGTACATAATCTTGTGCACAATAATTCACTGAAGAATTCGTTTATCCAAAACAACTTTAATATATATATATTATGTACACAAAGATATCATTTGAGGTAATATAACGTGGAAATCTTGAGGCATACACCATACATCCTTCCTCGACGGAAGTCTACACACAACTGTTCGCCCAACACTTTCAACCAATAGGAATGCTCCTTTCTTCCCGCGTTTCTTATACACGTGACCTTACGTCACAAAATTATGTTAATCACATGTGACAAATACTTCAGCCTTATCATTTATAAAGAAATATGTTTTTTTTAATTAAATATCTAAACAATTTTGTTGTTCAATAAACTAGGGTTGATATCAAAAGATCGTTCAATAAATTCGGGTGAAATATCACTGACCTTTGACCTTTCGTAGAACTTCGATCAGAATGAGATCTTGTGTATGATCACGTGAATGAGGTTGATATCACAGATCTTTAGGAGGACGGGTCTTAATGAGGTTGATATCACAGATCTTTAGGAGGACGGGTCTTAATGAGGTTGATATCACAGATCTTTAGGAGGACGGGTCTTAATGAGGTTGATATCACAGATCTTTAGGAGGACGGGTCTTAATGAGGTTGATATCACAGATCTTTAGGAGGACGGGTCTTAATGAGGTTGATATCACAGATCTTTAGGAGGACGGGTCTTAATGAGGTTGATATCACAGATCTTTAGGAGGACGGGTCTTAATGAGGTTGATATCACAGATCTTTAGGAGGACGGGTCTTAATGAGGTTGATATCACAGATCTTTAGGAGGACGGGTCTTAATGAGGTTGATATCACAGATCTTTAGGAGGACGGGTCTTAATGAGGTTGATATCACAGATCTTTAGGAGGACGGGTCTTAATGAGGTTGATATCACAGATCTTTAGGAGGACGGGTCTTAATGAGGTTGATATCACAGATCTTTATGAGGACGGATCTTTTGCTATTAGTTTTATGTTCGATCTTTAAAGACAACAATCAAGTTTAGTCATTTAATTGTAGCAGACGTGAATAACTTCAACTGAGACAATTGTAGCAGACGTGAATAACTTCAACTGAGACAATTGTAGCAGCCGTGAATAACTTCAACTGAGACAATTGTAGCAGACGTGAATAACTTCAACTGAGACAATTTTATATCAGGGATTCATGTTCAAACGTCTTGGAAATATTCGTTAGGTTTCCGAACTTTCAACATTCTCATCTAATGCTCGAGTGATTATTTGCCATGATTTACGGACGTGGATGTAAGTCAAAAGTGAACTATTTTTGATATAGTATGTGGGTGGTGTGGTAAACTATTGATCATCAAACTTGATTTATCAAAAACTGAATGATTTTAATTTGTCACTCCAAATCATGTCATCCTGCCTGAGATATTACTGTAACTCTTACCTTAGGTATCCCTGTCACTTCCACCTGTTATATCCCTGCCACTCCCACCTGTTATATCCCTGCCACTTCCACCTGTGATATCCCTGTCACTCCCACCTGTTATATCCCTGCCTCTCCCACCTGTTATATCCCTGTCACTCCCACCTGTTATATCCCTGTCACTCCCACCTGTTATATCCCTGCCTCTCCCACCTGTTATATCCCTGTCACTCCCACCTGTTATATCCCTGCCTCTCCCACCTGTTATATCCCTGTCACTCCCACCTGATATATCCCTGTCACTCCCACCTGTCATATCCCTGTCACTCCCACCTGTTATATCCCTGCCTCTCCCACCTGTTATATCCCTGTCACTCCCACCTGTTATATCCCTGTCACTCCCACCTGATATATCCCTGTCACTCCCACCTGATATATCCCTGTCACTCCCACCTGATATATCCCTGTCACTCCCACCTGTGATATCCCTGTCACTCCCACCTGTTATATCCCTGTCACTCCCACCTGTTATATCCCTGTCACTCCCACCTGTTATATCCCTGCCTCTCCCACCTGTTATATCCCTGTCACTCCCACCTGTTATATCCCTGTCACTCCCACCTGATATATCCCTGTCACTCCCACCTGTGATATCCCTGTCACTCCCACCTGTTATATCCCTGCCTCTCCCACCTGTTATATCCCTGCCACTCCCACCTGTTATATCCCTGTCACTCCCACCTATTATATCCCTGTCACTCCCACCTGATATGTTTTAACACTCATGTTTATTGTCTGTTTTGTAACACCCATGTTATTCCCTGTGTCTTAACACTAATGTCAATGTAATTGTTAGTGTTTTAACACCCAAGTTTATTGTCTGTGTTTTAACACTCATGTTTATTGTCTGTCTTCTGGCAGCCA
The DNA here is from genome assembly GCA_944989445.1 of Ampullaceana balthica. NCBI lineage: Eukaryota > Metazoa > Mollusca > Gastropoda > Lymnaeidae > Ampullaceana > Ampullaceana balthica. The sequence continues at coordinate 90,611 of CALYLW010001464.1, forward strand.
TGTTATTGTTTGTGTTTTAACACCCATGTTTATTGTATTTGTTTTAGCACCCTTGTCATCTGCCCTCTGTTTTAATAACTCCTCATGGCGCCCACCCTGTATATATTTGAAACTAAAAATCGACCGATTGACCCCCCCCCCATCTTCAATGCCAGGGGTCGTTGTCATGGAGACGAGGTTGCTCGGCTGGTGCCACAAAGCTTCACTCCCCGGCCCGCCTCACTTCTAACTTATTGGATTTTTGATTGGGGAACATAACTGTGGGCTGCGTCCAAACTTGTCCAACTGCTGTGGCACCTCAGAAGGAATTGAACCAACTTCACACTATTGACTTGTTGGGACCGGCCTATTCTTTACACTCACATTTATAAGGACCATGGACGTATTGGGGTAAATAATTCTCAAATGAAATCTTTGGACATTTGATCCATTCCAGACATGGATCATTGAACTATCAGAAGAATATTCTAAGCATGATCTTATGTCGCTAGTTTGTTGCATGTGGCGCTAGTTATGGTTACATGAAAGGACGCTCTCCTAAGGATCAGGTCCTGAATTTGTGAGATTCATATATTGATTTGTTTTTAAGCTTATATATTTAGGTTTATAATATATTTTTGTATGTATTGACAACACGATCTTTGCCTTCGATTGATATGACCTGATTTCACATTCAAAACAATGGGTTATTTTGCTTTTGAAAAGTGACGCCGGAAAGTTTGTTGGCAGTAGTGACGTCGGAAAGTTTGTAGGCTGTAGTGACGTCGGAAAGTTTGTTGGCTGTAGTGACGCCGGAAAGTTTGTTGGCTGTAGTGACGTCGGAAAGTTTGTTGGCAGTAGTGACCTCGGAAAGTTTGTTGGCTGTAGTGACGTCGGAAAGTTTGTTGGCTGTAGTGATTTATTGGTGCACGTGTTTGAATAAATTCATAAGTTGTGCATCTGCCTGCCTGGCGTGTATTAAGGCAACAATGGTTTCAGGATGTTATCTCGTTAAATAACACATAGAGTTGCCTATTCTATTTTTAAACAGGTAGATGTAACCGCGAAGACGAACCAATCAAAGACGGGCTGTCCAAACGTCCGACATTTTGTATTTATTGTGAAGTTAGACCGCTTCAATTAAAGGTTACCGTAGCCACTCAGCTAGTGAGTTTATGGACACCATTCTACGTGCATGCTGTGGCACGCGTGTCAGACGTTCACCAATATGTGTCTTAGTGTTTCAGATGTCTCGGAATTTTGTTTAACTCGGGAAAAATGATTTGAGTGTTCTTCTCAACTGGATAGAGTCTTGCTCAAAACGGAATTAGAGTGTTGCGCGTAGCCGAATTAGAGTGTTGCGCGTAGCCGAATTAGAGTGTTGTGCGTAGCCGAATTAGAGTGTTGCGCGTAAAGGGATTAGAGTTTTCCTCCTGCCCAGCTTTAACCCAGAATTTCCGCAGTAAAGTGAATTTTATACTAAAAATCTCTTATTGAATGAATGAAAAGGTTCATTTTATAAAGTAGATGTTTTGTCATTGAATGAATACTAGACGCCCCGCGGCGTAGCATACGCCGCAGACTTGCTCATGGAGAGTGCAAAGAAAGTATAGAAAGAAAGGACACAAACTACAGCACGAAGAAATCAAAACAACGCGAGTGAACGTCGGTTTGGGGGGTGGGAACTGCCAACTCATTGTTGGTTTCGAGACATTTGCAGGCGAAATTTGGTACACCCCTAACTTCTATGAAGTCAGCTATAAAACCATTATTGGTTTAAAATCGGAGTTACATAATCGATAATCGGTTTTCAAAAAAAAACAAAAAAAAACACGCAATTAACAACCTTAAATATGTCTAACCCTCGCTAGGGTCGGCCAATCACATTTTATGTTTAGGGGATGGTAGTAGTAAATGGGAGGCGGGTAACAACAACCTCAGTGTGCATGTCTTCGCGTTTACTCGATATTTTTTATTTACTTGGTGCTGCTCTTTGTGATTGTACTCTCACCCCCCCCCCAAACAGTTCTTTACACTGTCTATGATGAGCAAGTCTGCGGCGTAAAATTAAAAAAAAACAACAATGTTTTCGCTGGGGCTTCAACCCAGGACCTTCACCGTATAAGGCGGACGTGATAACCAGTACACTACGAATCTCACGTTAGTCTGTGAAGGAACAATGCAAGTGAAACGCAAGGACCATTGTTGGTCTCGATACATTGGTCGACCCCAGCGAGGGTCATTCTTCATGCTATTGCTCGGTTGCACATACTTGCGTCGTGGTGTCTCGCATGGTCCCATGAAGAGAATTATATATATATATAGATAAGATAGAGGTTTGTTAGGAGTCGTTTAATTCACTTGCTGGTGGCTGCTTCACTTCCTACTAAATATCGTCGGAGATACTGTATGTAAACGATGCTGATAATGTGTTACGAAAAAGGTGAAGTAGCCACACAAACACAACGTCTCAATTAATGAGCTTTTGCATTCGTTATCTTTAATATTCCAATAGTCTCCCCTGGCATCCTTTGACTTGAGATGCCTGGTTTGTTGTTACTTCGAGAATGTACTCTGACGTATAACTTGGAGAATGTTGTCTGAAGTTTAACTTGGAGAATGTTGTCTGAAGTTTAACTTGGAGAATGTTGTCTGAAGTTTAACTTGGAGAATGTTGTCTGAAGTTTAACTTGGAGAATGTTGTCTGAAGTTTCAAATGTTTCCTACGCATTGGTCTATAAACGTAACTTTATATATACGTATACTTTGGTCTTTGAGTTAAAGTTGATACATACTTATATTATGGTCTACACTTAAGTTGATACATTCGTATACCTTGATCCTAGAACCATTTTGAATCTTTACCAACATATTTTTAAAATTTAATGTTTTGCTAACGTTTTCTGCCATTTTGTGGTGGTTTTAAACACTGCATTCTTTACGGTTCCTGTAGACAATGTGAAATGAATATCTTTTATATACAATATTCATATCTCTACCATTAATACAGAATTATTCAGATCTTTCAAACTGGATATAAGTTGTACACCTTGACTGTTGGTGTTTGATGATTGGAGGTGGTGTAGATGGGGCAGATGGAGTAGGTCACTCTTAGACGTTGATGTGTTACTGGAACCAGGGGGCAGATGGAGTAGGTCACTCTTAGACGTTGATGTGTTACTGGAACCAGGGGGCAGATGGAGTAGGGCACTCTAGACGTTGATGTGTTACTGGAACCAGGGGGCAGATGGAGTAGGGCACTCTTAGACGTTGATGTGTTACTGGAACCAGGGGGCAGATGGAGTAGGGCACTCTAGACGTTGATGTGTTACTGGAACCAGGGGGCAGATGGAGTAGGGCACTCTAGACGTTGATGTGTTACTGGAACCAGGGGGCAGATGGAGTAGGGCACTCTAGACGTTGATGTGTTACTGGAACCAGGGGGCAGATGGAGTAGGGCACTCTAGACGTTGATGTGTTACTGGAACCAGGGGGCAGATGGAGTAGGGCACTCTAGACGTTGATGTGTTACTGGAACCAGGGGGGAGATGGAGTAGGGCACTCTAGACGTTGATGTGTTACTGGAACCAGGGGGCAGATGGAGTAGGGCACTCTTAGACGTTGATGTGTTACTGGAACCAGGGGGCAGATGGAGTAGGGCACTCTAGACGTTGATGTGTTACTGGAACCAGGGGGGAGATGGAGTAGGGCATTCTAGACGTTGATGTGTTACTGGAACCAGGGGGCAGATGGAGTAGGGCACTCTAGACGTTGATGTGTTACTGGAACCAGGGGGGGAGGAGGTGTAAGTGAAGAAACGAATCACTGACTTTGTTCACAAGTGTAACTTTAGTGTGATCGACTGTTCAACAGTTGGGGGGGGGGTACTGTCCTTAAGTTTAGGATCATTGAAGTTAGTGGTCGATGTGACGTGTCAATGAAGGTATTTTTGTGGTTGATTAGTCAGTGAAGGTCATTTTGTGGTTGATCAGTCAGTGAAGGTCATTTTGTGGTTGATTAGTCAGTGAAGGTCACTTTGTGGTTGATGTTTCAATGTTGGTAATTTTATGAGTGATGTGATGTGTCAGTGATGGCAGTGGCTTTTCAAAAAAATCACGATTGATTACCATAAAAATAAGTCTTTCGAATATACACATGTTCACCCTTGACTTTGTTCTTCCAGTTTGTGTTTGAGATAAACATACAATAACAAGTTAACAGAAGACTGACAAAATAAAAGTATTAATTTTTAGCAGTATGACTACAGGGAACTACATTTGCCTAGTCTGAGAACCCCTACTGTACACATGGTTTGTGCAAGTCTGAGAACCCTTACTGTACTCATGGTTTGTGCAAGTCTGAGAACCCCTACTGTACACATGGTTTGTGCAAGTCTGAGAACCCCTACTGTACACGTGGTTTGTGCAAGTCTGAGAACCCCTACTGTACACATGGTTTGTGCAAGTCTGAGAACCCCTACTGTACACGTGGTTTGTGCAAGTCTGAGAACCCCTACTGTACACATGGTTTGTGCAAGTCTGAGAACCCCTACTGTACACATGGTTTGTGCAAGTCTGAGAACCCCTACTGTACACATGGTTTGTGCAAGTCTGAGAACACCCACTGTACACATGGTTTGTGCAAGTCTGAGAACACCCACTGTACACATGGTTTGTGCAAGTCTTAGGAGAATGAAAGCCAAGCAAAGTTGTGAGAAAGCCCATGGAGACTGTCATATTTCTCTACGGCTGTCAGTCGTGTACCTTGTCCTGGTATGTCACACACCAGCGGTTAACATTCAAAGTTGGACGTGTTGTCACTGGCAATTTTTGCAACTGACCGCATTTTGACAGTATAGTCCCTTGTGTCTTGCTCTGCCCACTTCTTACCTTGTAGCCGTTACAATACCTTGACTTGCTAATTAATGTGATTAACCTCTGACCTTTGTGGCAACCTAATGAAAAAAATTACAGTCGTCCGTTATACATAGTATTAAAGAAAACACTTATGTTTGTTTTTAAAATCTTGATTCATACCCCCCCCCCAACCCAACCACACCCACATTAGCCGCATCAGGTCATTTATTCCATATCCCATGTAAGAGTCACGCAGAATCAACACTTCAGTCCACCGTGTCCATCCTAGTCACTGGCTTCAACTGTTTTTTAACCACGTTTTTATTACCTTGCTTTCGTTCCTGTCTGTCTGTCTGCAAAATTTCAAATTTTACAACGTAAAATTCTGATGGTCCTCGAGATCTCAAAATTTTACCACAGATAGATCTTGTGTGACAATGCATTGTATCAAAATTTCAGATCGATCGAATGTACCGTAATTAAATTAATGCATTTTTAGTTTATCTCTATATAGTATCTGTATCCGTCTGCTATTGTTGACATCCACGTGCCACCGGAGTTCACCCCAGCCACCGATGACCACATCCCCGTGTTTAACAGCAAGGGTTATTCAGTCAGTTTCAGTCTGTAAATGTTTGTCGCGTGATGTGTATTATATTGAACATTACCAATACTTCAATAATCAATAATGCGTATTATATTTAACATAATCAATACTTCAATAATCAATCAAAAGGAAGCGACAAAACTCACCATAGCATACACTTAGACTAAAAAGAATAAAATAAATAGAGGTAAAAAAAGATTTTTTAAAACCACGTTTTTATAAGTGAACTAAAAAGAAGAAAATACCTTTAATTTAAAACTTATAAGTTCAAGTACATGTACTTTAATTTAATATGACTAAAAACGTGGGGTGGGCGCTAATGAGGTTTTACATATGCAGTTCACTCATTCTCTCACTTATAGATCTCTCTTTTGCCTTCTAAATTGTAAATCTTTAATTTTTATACCAAAAACCTGACCCACGTTTTTAGTCATATTAAATCAAAGTACTTGAACTTATCAGTTTTAAAATATTTTCTTCTTTTTAGTCCACTTATAAAAACGTGGTTTTTAAAAATCTTTTTTTTTAACCTCTATTTATTCTGGTTTTAGTGGCTTCATTACCAAACCGAAACTCGGCTGTGAAGGGGTATAACAATGTTAATGTTTTATAACCCAATCACGAGTGACTAGCCTTCTTGGATGAACGCCCTCAGCTAGTGGGGGTTAAATTTACCATAATTTCCCCGCCCCTAGCGTGCAAATATTTTCACTGGTCATAGGTGGGTAGTGACGGAATATGTGGGAACTGGGGTGTATGTGGTAGTGACGGAATATGTGGGAACTGGGGTGTATGTGGTAGTGACGGAATATGTGGGAACTGGGGTATATGTGGGTAGTGACGGAATATGTGGGAACTGGGGTGTATGTGGTAGTGACGGAATATTTGGGAACTGGGGTGTATGTGGTAGTGACGGTATATGTGGGAACTGGAGTGTATGTGGGTAGTGACGGAATATGTGGGAACTGGAGTGTATGTGGTAGAGACGATATATGTGAGAACTGGGGTATATGTGGTAGAGACGATATATGTGGGAACTGGGGTGTGTGTGGGTAGTGACGATATATGTGGGAACTGGGGTATCTCTGGTATCTTCTCAATCTAAATTAAAGTAGTTCATTTGACTTGCCATCATGTTACACGTGTGACAATGATGACATTCTGAATAAATCACTTGATAGACACATTTCAGTCCATTGTGATAGCGACAATTTGAAGAAGTCGGTATCCAACCCCATCCCCCCGCCCCCATTCTAACCCGGGTCTCATTCTCACTGGATTCACCTTGTTAGTCGGCACTCATGCGGTATTTCATTCAGGCAGTGTTTAGAATTATTTTCTGCACCTATTCTCGGTCACAAATCTCTACAGACAAGAAACCGTAACGACACATAAAGAGTCTAAAGTACCTCTATTAATAAACTCGACTCATAGCCTGAATAATGTCGGTAGAAAACATGACCACGGATAACTCCGCCCTTCCGACGATGTCAGTGTTATCTCGACAAGGTTCCCGACCTGTTCAGTGTAGTCGTGTCATTAAGATTTCTTTTGTGTATTCCCGCAGTTGATATCCGCTCTGGTTTAGAAGCTGCAAGTTCAAAGGTTGTTTGGAAAGTTTGACATTGTGTATGCATTGAACACGGAAACCATCGTATTATACACGCTTAAATCCACGTAAAACCCAATAACTGATACGCACACAGGGATATCTGGTTTGTTGACCTTTGCTGGCTCTGTTGCGTGGCGGGCTAATTGATCTTTGCTGTTGAGCTGCAGTGCTGACCTCGGCTTGTTTTCAAACTGAGGTCAAGTTTTCAACTTTCAAAACGGAAGTCGGCTGCTGGACACGAGACCGTCTGGCTATGTTCAAGATGGCGTCATTCGCACAGCGACGTCGGAAAAGGTAAACAAATCAACACCTACTCGTATATCACATTGTTATTTGAATGATATCAGGTGTTATATTGTTCTATGCTTAGACTTGGAACTAGTTGTCTTCAATTCATTATTTTATCGAGATAATTAATAATAGCCATCAAAGTGAATATTGCGCGCTGTTGTATTTATTGTTTACATCTATTTCATAATTCCACATCTTTTTTAAAGTATTTATGATAATACATTTATTTGTGCATTGTTTAAATATATTAAAGCATTGTTGCTGTATTTTTTAAAATTTCCTTGTGGTGAGCTACCAGTTCAGCGTCGAAGAGATAAAAAAAATCATGTTCCCGATTGCATTTCGGAACAAAATATAATTAGAATGGTTAGAGGAAATTCTTTCAAGTATCTAAGTCCAAATCAATGGAACAGTTTTTTATGGCATTTTCTATTTTTCAACACAAATAGAAACTATTAAAGACAAAAACATATAAATAATGAAAAGTGCGCAGTTTACTATTAACTGTCACTCAAGGCAACTTAAGCAAGAAGTTCTTGCATAAATAAAATTTATGGAACATGTACTCATAAATTATCAAATGAAAAGATCAAGACTTTGTCCAACATGTTAAATTTGCTCTTAGCCAGCATCTGTGTAATTTCATCATTGTTGATGTGCGGTCACCAAGCATCATTGCTGATGTGTGAATGTGTGGTCACCAAGCATCATTGTTGATGTGTGGTCACCAAGCATCATTGTTGATGTGTGGTCACCAAGCATCATTGTTGATGTGTGGTCACCAAGCATCATTGTTGATGTGTGGTCACCAAGCATCATTGTTGATGTGTGGTCACCAAGCATCATTGTTGATGTGTGGTCACCAAGCATCATTGGCATCAGTCAACTTTTGTTGATTGCAATCAAATTCCATAAAATAGGACTTGTCATGGCTGAAGACTTGTAATAGAAATATCCCGGGTATACAGCTGAGGCGTACCAAAGATATGTTTTACAGCTGAGGCTTACCAAAGCTATGTTGCAAAGCTGAGGCGTACCAAAGCTATGTTGCACAGCTGAGGCGTACCAAAGATATGTTGTTCTCAGGGTGACAAACTTGACGCACCCCCCCCCCACCGTGTTACCATTTTTTTTCCATTTATTATAATGCAAGGTCGTAATCATCATTTTGGCGCCCTTTACTTTGGGGCGTGAGGACATATGAACCCTTTACGCCACTGCTCTGGTAAACCGTTGGACTAATTTCTTTAAGATTATTATCATATATCCTGGTATTTTTTCACAAAAAGATGTTGATTGTACTGTTTTGTTTATTTTTTGTTGTTGCTGAGGATGGCTTTTTGCCAAAACGCCCCCCCCCCTTTTTTTTTCTTTTTCAGGTTTACCTATAACCTCTTCAATAGCACCTTTCTGTCATTTAAATAAAACAAGATTTATTAAATTTTTCCTTAAGTATTTTTAATTCCATAATTATTTTCAGCACGATTGTTTTACCAAAAACTAGTTAATAACAAGTAACACGGCGTAACGAGATATGACGTAACGAGATGTGACGTGACAGACATGAGACCGTAATCATACGATTTTCGTTTTAACCGACCCTGAATTGATAGATTTCTTGTGATAGATCTCGTCTCTAGGATTAAATCATTCACATTTTATTGAATCATGACGTGTCGCGGTCGTATGGCCCGCCATTTAATGTCAAATAAACATTTAAATGTAGCGCTGCTCTAATCTCAAACTGAGACTGAGATCTGCTGCCCTACATACAGGAGGATGTTGTGGCTATGAGTGACATGTCTGTATTTGCCAAGGTCGGAGGGGATCTAATTTAAGCCATGTAGTATTTGCGGATGTCCCCTGAACTCATGGCATCTCGGGGACGGTCGATGAAATGTGGGGGTAAGCATAAACTTTAAGAAGTTAATAAACAGGGGTTCTCAAATTATGATCAGACCATTTTTGGCCCAGAAGGAAGACAGATGAGTCATATGGTGTGATAGAAGTTTTCACTGTACACTGCCAAGGAAGTTTTGCTAAATGTAATTTTTTTGTTGTTGTTTTTTTCAGTTACAAAAAACACGCGACAGTTTAGAGCAGGGGTGGCCAGACATGTAGTAATTACGAGCAATTTTTTTATTTTTTTTTAAATTGTTGAGAGCCGCATTGAAGCACTTTAGGCAATTAATCCTGGCTTGGAAATCTTCCAGTAATCCTTGTAACATATCTTTCATAAATTGTACTCGAGCCGTAACGTGAACACAGAAGAGTCGCGGTTTGACCACCGTTGGTTTAGAGTTTAGAGGATGTATGTATGATGTGTTCCTTGGTTGTTAGCATCCAAAGGGGACACTTCCATCGGTACCATCCGGTCTGTGTTGCCCCCCCCCACCCTACTCTAACAGCGGGTAAAGGTTGATTACATAAGCTTGTTTTAATAACACATCACATCTCTGTTTACCTTCCTATATCAAGGTCAGGCCAGTCCAATTATCTATGGCGCAACTTGAGTGTTGACGTGTTATATCATGGTGTACGAACACATGTATGAGACGTAACTTGGTGGTCGTGTATGGGGGGGGTTATGGAGAGGTAGCCGTTATTACGTAGTTGTGCTGGGTGGGGGGGCTGTCTTCCAGAATCATAAGATGTAAAGGGCAGACAACTCATAACCTGAATGGTCTACACTCTATACTATAACTGTTTGAGAAAATATGAAGCGTTATTACACTAAAGAAAAAGTAATACAAGACTGTATGCAAACTTAAATCATAAAAAGATTTGATATTTAGAAAGATCAAGTTGTAGAAATGAGTCATGATCAATGTTCCCTTTAAGCTGCGCGACCGCGCAGATATTTGACAGACGCCGCGCAGCAGTTTAGAATTACTGCGCAGCAAATTTTTAAAAATATTTCATTACAAATAAACGCTGCGCAAGTGTGCACACGAGTTGTTTCACTTTGAACATGGATCAACGAACATTAGAGGGAACTAATGGAGTCATGATATCTAATGGAGTCATGATATCTAATGGAGTCATGATATCTAATGGAGTCATGATATCTAATGGAGTCATGATATCTAATGGAGTCATGATCTCTAATGGAGTCATGATATGTAATGGAGTCATGTTGTCTAAGGTCAGGTGTATTTTAATAGGTATTACGGCAAGGGTTGGTACACCAAAGACATTCTGTGTTGTGTGGGGTAGTCAATATTAATACACCAGGAATAATCCATACATTTGACACCAGGAATAATCCATACATTTGACACCAGGAATAATCCATACATTTGACACCAGGAATAATCCATACATTTGACACCAGGAATAATCCATACATTTGACACCAGGAATAATCCATACATTTGACACCAGGAATAATCCATACATTTGACACCAGGAATAATCCATACATTTGACACCAGGAATAATCCATACATTTGACACCAGGAATAATCCATACATTTGACACCAGGAATAATCCATACATTTGACACCAGGAATAATCCATACATTTGACACCAGGAATAATCCATACATTTGACACCAGGAATAATCCATACATTTGACACCAGGAATAATCCATACATTTGACACCAGGAATAATCCATACATTTGACACCAGGAATAATCCATACATTTGACACCAGGAATAATCCATACATTTGACACCAGGAATAATCCATACATTTGACACCAGGAATAATCCATACATTTGACACCAGGAATAATCCATACATTTGACACCAGGAATAATCCATACATTTGACACCAGGAATAATCCATACATTTGACACCAGGAATAATCCATACATTTGACACCAGGAATAATCCATACATTTGACACCACTATTCCTCCTTCAATTTGCCGCATCCCTTAATGAAGAGAACGTTTTTTTTCCATTCTTTCTAAACATCATCCGTTACATATCGACTTCAGTCAGTCAATGATGACTATCCAATCAGTCATGTCTAGGATGACTCTGTCCAATCAGTCATGTCCTGGATGACTCTGTCCAATCAGTCATGTCCAGGATGACTCTGTCCAATCAGTCATGTCCAGGATGACTCTGTCCAGTCAGTCATGTCCAGGATGACTCTGTCCAATCAGTCATGTCCAGGATGACTCTGTCCAGTCAGTCATGTCCAGGATGACTCTGTCCAGTCAGTCATGTCTAGGATGATTCTGTCCAGTCAGTCATGTCTAGGATGACTCTGTCCAGTCAGTCATGTGTAGGATGACTCTGTCCAATCAGTCATGTCTAGGATGACTATGTCCAATCAGTCATGTCCATGATGGCTCTGTCCAGTCAGTCATGTCCAGGATGACTCTGTCCAGTCAGTCATGTCTAGGATGATTCTGTCCAATCAGTCATGTCTAGGATGACTCTGTCCAGTCAGTCATGTCCAGGATGACTCTGTCCAATCAGTCATGTCTAGGATGACTCTGTCCAATCAGTCATGTCCAGGATGACTCTGTCCAGTCAGTAATGTCTAGGATGACTCTGTCCAGTCAGTCATGTCTAGGATGACTCTGTCCAGTCAGTAATGTCTAGGATGACTCTGTCCAGTCAGTCATGTCTAGGATGACTCTGTCCAATCAGTCATGTCCAGGATGACTCTGTCCAATCAGTCATGTCCAGGATGACTCTGTCCAGTCAGTAATGTCTAGGATGACTCTGTCCAGTCAGTAATGTCTAGGATGACTCTGTCCAGTCAGTCATGTCTAGGATGACTCTGTCCAGTCAGTCATGTCTAGGATGACTCTGCACCTCCACTCTAGTATGACTCCTTTCCAATCAGTCACGTCATGGACGCCACTGTCCAATCAGTCACGTCATGGACGCCACTGTCCAATCAGTCACGTCATGGACGCCACCGTCCAATCAGTCAAGGACGGCACAGTTCAATCAGTCATCTCTGATGTCCAGTCCGACTAAGTGAAGAACTGTGATGACAGCGTTTCCTAGCAACATTCCTTTTAAGGACATGTGCGCCTTGGCCTTGTGTTGAGTCATCTTGTGTTTGTTTGGGTTCAAGGACGCTGCTGTTGAGTGAGGCAAGTCAACAATCTGAACCTGAACTAAGGTAAACAAAAACTAACGAGGCTGGGGACCTTGGATGGAGCACTTTTGGGAGAACTAACTGGGAACAAATATACAAAATGTCAGTTTGGATGCACCTCTTGTTATGATGTTGAATGGTAAAGAAAACAAACTCAAAGAGTTTTAACTCTGCGGACTAAATCCCAGATTGAACTCACTGCTTACACCAGCAATTACCTCGCCTCGTCTGTGTGTAAACAACAACAAAAAACTAGGTTGACAGGTAACATGTGAGCTTGTCGAGTGCCAGGCAATGATACGATTTATAGTCGTCAAGTTGTTTGGTCCCAGCTAATTTAAGCCATATAAACCTTTGTTGGCGTCATGAATGAATCGAAGATTTCACGCCCCTGTTCCGGACCACACACATCGAGGTATGCAGATCGGACTCCCAAGACGAAGGGACACTGTCTCCAGTTATTGTCACTGGTGGCGCATGGCCAGGTTGGCGCTGGCCTGACTTGTCCTCCGGCCAAAACTGCTGCTGTAGGGAAACATGAGTTGGCAATGACGTGGCCAAGTCCCTGGTCAACCTCGGGCAGACGTTGACTGGGAACAAGTCTTGTTGTCGGTCATCAATTCAAATGTCGGCCAGGAAAGGCAGAGGATTTTGAAATGAGAAGATTGTGTACTCTTGAGACGGTCTGATGGAAAGAATAGGTTTTCCGGATACTAAACAGTTGAGGATAAGTAGAAGAGCGGTGAGATAATAGTGATAAATAGTGAGACAATACTGAGATAATGGTGAGACAAAATTAAGTTAAACGAGATGCCATAGTGATGCTACAGTTAAGGTGCAGAGGAACTAATAATATAAGTAAATACATGGGGAAATAAGTAAATACCTTGGGAAATCAGTAAATACCTGGGGAAATGAGTAAACACCAAGTAATATAGGTTAATATCGAGGAAGATAAGTACACACAAAGGAATATAACTAAATACCCAGGAAAATAAGTAAACTCCTAGGAACAAAAGTCAATATACATTTACCATTATCAACCTTAAGACAAACTATAATGCACTGAACTCTACATAAACAACAGTCATTGGCATAGACATCGTCCGTCCCTACATAACGCTCAACTATAGCACATTGATTGGACGTTTTAACTATAGCACATTGGACGTTTTAACTATAGCACATTGGACGTTTTAACTATAGCACATGGGACGTTTTAACTATAGCACATTGGACGTTTTAACTATAGCACATTGGATGTTTTAACTATAGCACATTGGACGTTTTAACTATAGCACATTGGACGTTTTAACTATAGCACATTGGACGTTTTAACTATAGCACATTGGACGTTTTAACTATAGCACATTGGATGTTTTAACTATAGCACATTGGACGTTTTAACTATAGCACATTGGACGTTTTAACTATAGCACATTGGACGTTTTAACTATAGCACATTGGACGTTTTAACTATAGCACATTGGACGTTTTAACTATAGCACATTGGACGTTTTAACTCAAAGCAAAAATTGTTGAATACTTTATACCAGCCCAACCAGCGTTGGCCAAACCGCGGCTCGCGAGCCGCATGCCGCTCTTCTGTGTTCACATTGTGGCTCGCGTACAATTTAAGAAAGATATGCTACTAGGATTACTGGAGTATTTCCGAGCCGGTTTAATGACCCATAGTGCTTAAATGCGGCTCTCAACAATTTATATATATTTTGAAATGGCTCTCATTTACTACAGGTCTGGCCACCCCTGGAATATACCAATAAAATTAAACATCCACCAATGTGATGCACTGTTACATGTGTTACGTATCATACGTCAGCTCTATAAATAACCTATGTCTACAAGCCTTTCGTTTAATTGACCAACGCATTGAATATTTATTATTTGGTTCGGACTGCATTTTTTTTGTGTGTGTGGGGATGAGGAATAAAATAATTAAATCATGATATGTTCATCATTCTCTCTACATTTGGGTCTGTCATTCCCACATTTGTGTCTATCATTCCCACATTTGTGTCTATCATTCCCACATTTGTGTCTATCATTCCCACATTTGTGTCTATCATTCCCACATTTGTGTCTATCATTCCCACATTTGGGTCTGTCATTCCCACATTTGTGTCTATCATTCCCACATTTGTGTCTATCATTCCCACATTTGTGTCTATCATTCCCACATTTGTGTCTATCATTCCCACATTTGGGTCTATCATTCCCACATTTGTGTCTATCATTCCCACATTTGTGTCTATCATTCCCACATTTGTGTCTATCATTCCCACATTTGTGTCTATCATTCCCACATTTGGGTCTATCATTCCCACATTTGTGTCTATCATTCCCACATTTGTGTCTATCATTCCCACATTTGTGTCTATCATTCCCACATTTGTGTCATCATTCCCACATTTGTGTCTATCATTCCCACATTTGGGTCTGTCATTCCCACATTTGTGTCTATCATTCCCACATTTGTGTCTATCATTCCCACATTTGTGTCTATCATTCCCACATTTGTGTCTATCATTCCCACATTTGGGTCTATCATTCCCACATTTGTGTCTATCATTCCCACATTTGTGTCTATCATTCCCACATTTGTGTCTATCATTCCCACATTTGTGTCTATCATTCCCACATTTGTGTCTATCATTCCCACATTTGTGTCTATCATTCCCACATTTGTGTCTATCATTCCCACATTTGTGTCTATCATTCCCACATTTGTGTCTATCATTCCCACATTTGTGTCTATCATTCCCACATTTGTGTCTATCATTCCCACATTTGTGTCTATCATTCCCACATTTGTGTCTATCATTCCCACATTTGTGTCTATCATTCCCACATTTGGGTCTATCATTCCCACATTTGTGTCTATCATTCCCACATTTGTGTCTATCATTCCCACATTTGTGTCTATCATTCCCACATTTGTGTCTATCATTCCCACATTTGTGTCTATCATTCCCACATTTGTGTCTATCATTCCCACATTTGTGTCTATCATTCCCACATTTGTGTCTATCATTCCCACATTTGTGTCTATCATTCCCACATTTGTGTCTATCATTCCCACATTTGTGTCTATCATTCCCACATTTGTGTCTATCATTCCCACATTTGTGTCTATCATTCCCACATTTGTGTCTATCATTCCCACATTTGTGTCTATCATTCCCACATTTGTGTCTATCATTCCCACATTTGTGTCTATCATTCCCACATTTGTGTCTATCATTCCCACATTTGTGTCTATCATTCCCACATTTGTGTCTATCATTCCCACATTTGTGTCTATCATTCCCACATTTGTGTCTATCATTCCCACATTTGTGTCTATCATTCCCACATTTGTGTCTATCATTCCCACATTTGTGTCTATCATTCCCACATTTGTGTCTATCATTCCCACATTTGTGTCTATCATTCCCACATTTGTGTCTATCATTCCCACATTTGTGTCTATCATTCCCACATTTGTGTCTATCATTCCCCACATTTGTGTCTATCATTCCCACATTTGTGTCTATCATTCCCACATTTGTGTCTATCATTCCCACATTTGTGTCTATCATTCCCACATTTGTGTCTATCATTCCCACATTTGTGTCTATCATTCCCACATTTGTGTCTATCATTCCCACATTTGTGTCTATCATTCCCACATTTGGGTCTATCATTCCCACATTTGTGTCTATCATTCCCACATTTGTGTCTATCATTCCCACATTTGTGTCTATCATTCCCACATTTGTGTCTATCATTCCCACATTTGTGTCTATCATTCCCACATTTGTGTCTATCATTCCCACATTTGTGTCTATCATTCCCACATTTGTGTCTATCATTCCCACATTTGTGTCTATCATTCCCACATTTGTGTCTATCATTCCCACATTTGTGTCTATCATTCCCACATTTGTGTCTATCATTCCCACATTTGTGTCTATCATTCCCACATTTGTGTCTATCATTCCCACATTTGTGTCTATCATTCCCACATTTGTGTCTATCATTCCCACATTTGTGTCTATCATTCCCACATTTGTGTCTATCATTCCCACATTTGTGTCTATCATTCCCACATTTGTGTCTATCATTCCCACATTTGTGTCTGTCATTCCCACATTTGTCTTCATTCCCACATTTGTGTCTATCATTCCCACATTTGTGTCTATCATTCCCACATTTGTGTCTATCATTCCCACATTTGTGTCTATCATTCCCACATTTGTGTCTATCATTCCCACATTTGTGTCTATCATTCCCACATTTGTGTCTATCATTCCCACATTTGTGTCTATCATTCCCACATTTGTGTCTATCATTCCACATTTGGTCTATCATTCCCACATTTGGGTCTGTCATTCCCACATTTGGGTCTATCATTCCCACATTTGGGTCTATCATTCCCACATTTGTGTCTATCATTCCCACATTAGTGTCTATCATTCCCACATTTGTGTCTATCATTCCCACATTTGTGTCTATCATTCCCACATTTGTGTCTATCATTCCCACATTTGTGTCTATCATTCCCACATTTGTGTCTATCATTCCCACATTTGTGTCTATCATTCCCACATTTGTGTCTGTCATTCCCACATTTGTGTCTGTCATTCCCACATTTGTGTCTGTCATTCCCACATGTGTGTCTATCATTCCCACATGTGTGTCTATCATTCCCACATTTGGGTCTATCATTCCCACATTTGTGTCTATCATTCCCACATTTGTGTCTATCATTCCCACATTTGTGTCTATCATTCCCACATTTGTGTCTATCATTCCCACATTTGTGTCTGTCATTCCCACATTTGTGTCTATCATTCCCACATTTGTGTCTATCATTCCCACATTTGTGTCTATCATTCCCACATTTGTGTCTATCATTCCCACATTTGTGTCTATCATTCCCACATTTGTGTCTATCATTCCCACATTTGGGTCTGTCATTCCCACATTTGTGTATATCATTCCCACATTTGTGTCTATCATTCCCACATTTGTGTCTATCATTCCCACATTTGGGTCTGTCATTCCCACATTTGTGTCTATCATTCCCACATTTGGGTCTATCATTCCCACATTTGGGTCTATCATTCCCACATTTGTGTCTATCATTCCCACATTTGTGTCTGTCATTCCCACATTTGTGTCTATCATTCCCACATTTGTGTCTATCATTCCCACATTTGTGTCTATCATTCCCACATTTGTGTCTATCATTCCCACATTTGTGTCTATCATTCCCACATTTGTGTCTATCATTCCCACATTTGTGTCTATCATTCCCACATTTGTGTCTATCATTCCCACATTTGGGTCTGTCATTCCCACATTTGGGTCTGTCATTCCCACATTTGTGTCTATCATTCCCACATTTGTGTCTATCATTCCCACATTTGTGTCTATCATTCCCACATTTGTGTCTATCATTCCCACATTTGTGTCTATCATTCCCACATTTGTGTCTATCATTCCCACATTTGTGTCTATCATTCCCACATGTGTGTCTATCATTCCCACATTTGTGTCTATCATTCCCACATTTGTGTCTATCATTCCCACATTTGGGTCTATCATTCCCACATTTGTGTCTATCATTCCCACATTTGTGTCTATCATTCCCACATTTGTGTCTATCATTCCCACATTTGTGTCTATCATTCCCACATTTGTGTCTGTCATTCCCACATTTGGGTCTGTCATTCCCACATTTGTGTCTATCATTCCCACATTTGGGTCTATCATTCCCACATTTGGGTCTGTCATTCCCACATTTGTGTCTATCATTCCCACATTTGTGTCTATCATTCCCACATTTGTGTCTATCATTCCCACATTTGTGTCTATCATTCCCACATTTGGGTCTATCATTCCCACATTTGTGTCTATCATTCCCACATTTGTGTCTATCATTCCCACATTTGGGTCTGTCATTCCCACATTTGTGTCTATCGCTCCCACATTTGGGTCTGTCATTCCCACATTTGTGTCTATCATTCCCACATTTGTGTCTATCATTCCCACATTTGGGTCTGTCATTCCCACATTTGTGTCTATCATTCCCATATTTGGGTCTATCATTCCCACATTTGGGTCTGTCATTCCCACATTTGTGTCTATCATTCCCACATTTGGGTCTATCATTCCCACATTTGTGTCTATCATTCCCACATTTGTGTCTATCATTCCCACATTTGGGTCTGTCATTCCCACATTTGTGTCTATCATTCCCACATTTTTCTTCCTTACATCTTCATGGAAACACATTAAATGTTGAAATTCCTACTAGGCCTTTCGCGCCAGTCTTACAACAATACGCCGAGAACTGATTGGTCAAACTCTTGGTAATGACCACATGTCGCCAGGTCAGCAAAGCACCGAGCTGCCCTGGACTCAATTCGACTTCTGTTCAGATATGTGACACATGTCATGGTGGGAGCACATGTACGTGGCAGTTGATGACACGTGTCATGGTGGGAGCACATGTACACAGCAGTTGATGACACGTGTCATGGTGGGAGCACATGTACACAGCAGTTGATGACACGTGTCATGGTGGGAGCACATGTACACGGCAGTTGATGACACGTGTCATGGTGGGAGCACATGTACACGGCAGTTGATGACACGTGTCATGGTGGGAGCACATGTACACGGCAGTTGACGACTACCGTGTAGCTGCTGTAGCTATCAAACCCATGAAAAAATGAACACCGTTCAACAATAAATATGATGCGTGTTGTTATCATTAGGAAACAAAACATATTCCTATTGAATAATAAATTGAAAATGAATCGTATTGAAAACTAATGTTAACTTGATTACTTTAACAAAAAGTATGTAATTTATATTGTAATCGAATACAAACCTATTCTACAGCATATGTGACCACCCTATTTTTACACATGTTGCATAGGGTCTTAACATGAAGTTATTGAATTCCGTCATCGATTACTGTCAGATCCCATCGTGTAGGCGGTCACTGGCGGTAGACATTTGAACAACATGCAAACATATTTGTAGAGTCAACAAGACACCGTGAGGATGAGATCAATGACGGAGAGGTTATTAACGTTACAACAATAACCAAACATGTTCGTCCATGCGAGTCAGTTGGTTGGCTGCTTCAGTACAACTTTGTCTGAACTTGCAAGTCATCTGGGTCTGAGACTTGGATGACTCGTTGAAGAAATACAACAATTTGATCTTTGAGTGATATCCAACAATTTGATCTTTGAGTGATATCCAACAATTTGATATTTGGGTGACGATATCCAACAATTTAATATCTGAGTGATATCCAGCAACTGGATCTTTCATTGATGATACATCCAACAGTTTGATGAATGAATGTCCAACAATTGCTGGAGTCTACCAGTTACCGAGGTCATTGAGCGACTGGATCAGCTGTTAGATCAGCTGTTAGATCAGGGGCCAGTGTTTGTCAGCGCATCAGCGCAGTTATCAGGCGGACTAACCGAGGATTTGTTTGTTACCAACTTATCCTGTCAACAAAAGAATTGACCTTGATTTCACCAACGAATGTCAACTAAACATCTCGTGTGTGTGTGGTAACAACTACATCTGCATTTAATGAACACGTGCGTCGATTGCTTGGCTGTCGGCGTTGTTTAGTTGGGATGTGTTTATAGATGGTGTGCCACAGGGTCAAAGTTCAGCCCACAAAAGTGGTCCTTGTTGCTGGTGGTAGAACAGCACAGAGATCCAGTGTTGGGTGAGGACACGACCTGTAGGCTCACACCGACATAATGCTGCGTCATAGTTTGTTCATGGCCTGTGTTGAAGAGATTTTACTTAGCTGTGGGTGAGTTTCTGGATTTTGTTGTGTGCTACTGGATTATGTTGTGTTGTGTGAGTTACTGGATTATGTTGTGTTGTGTGAGTTACTGGATTATGTTGTGTTGTGTGAGTTATTGGATTATGTTGTGTTGTGTGAGTTACTGGATTATGTTGTGTTGTGTGAGTTACTGGATTATGTTGTGTTGTGTGAGTTACTGGATTATGTTGTGTTGTGTGAGTTACTGGATTATGTTGTGTTGTGTGAGTTACTGGATTATGTTGTGTTGTGTGAGTTACTGGATTATGTTTTGTTGTGTGAGTTACTGGATTATGTTGTGTTGTGTGAGTTACTGGATTATGTTGTGTTGTGTGAGTTACTGGATTATGTTGTGTTGTGTGAGTTACTGGATTATGTTGTGTTGTGTGAGTTACTGGATTATGTTGTGTTGTGTGAGTTACTGGATTATGTTGTGTTGTGTGAGTTACTGGATTATGTTGTGTTGTGTGAGTTACTGGATTATGTTTTGTTGTGTGAGTTACTGGATTATGTTGTGTTGTGTGAGTTACTTGATTATGTTGTGTTGTGTGAGTTAATGGATTATGTTGTGTTGTGTGAGTTACTGGATTATGTTGTGTTGTGTGAGTTACTGGATTATGTTGTGTTGAAAGTCGGCTGGAAATATTATTGGTATAAAATTTTAACGCAACTTTTATGAACCCGAAACTTAATGACCCACCAGCACGCCGAGGTGGCGGTGAAACACGCGCTGGTGTTGTGGTATTTCAAGCACGCGCTGGTGTTGTGGTATTTCAAACACGCGCTGGTGTTAGCACGCGCTTGTGCTGTAAGCGTGCTTGTTTATATTTGGCCGTAACCAACTCTACTTACTACCCCCCCACCGTCCCACCCACCCATCCACCCCCACCCCTAATCGTAAAAAATAAAGTCAAATATTATGTTCGTATTTTTCCTCACCGATTCAGTGTCAGGATTAGTTCAAAAGAAACAATAATAATGACATCACAAGAAAGAAACCATATCAAGCCTTTACTCGATATGGTACCAAGTCACATTTGTTTGTTGACCAAAAATAATATAATAACATCACAAGAAATAATTTTACAATTTTACCACTTTTTTAAGGTGAAAATGTTGACCAAAGCTTAAAATGCAAAAAAATGTAAAAAATTTTGTTACAAATTGTCTGGGGCCGTTTTGACGGGTCACCACTAAGAAAGGAAAGCTGCTCTAATGGGGGATGTGGCGGGTGCTGTGTAAGGAGAGCTGCGGGAGTCGCTAAGACATTGACGTTCTTACGGACATTTGTTGTGCAGATAGTGGAATGATGTACAGCTTCCACAGCGAGTAGTTATGTGGACGGTGGGGTGGGGGTGGCGTCTTAAAATAACAGAGGTTTTAAGCATGTCAACATAGTAGGTAAGGGGACACAAGAAGTCAGGGGCCATAAGCAGGTCAACATAGTAGGTAAGGGGACACAAGAAGTCAGGGCCAGAAGCAGGTCAACATAGTAGGTAATGGGACACAAGAAGTCAGGGGCCATAAGCAGGTCAACATAGTAGGTAAGGGGACACAAGAAGTCAAGGGCCAAAAGCAGGTCAACATAGTAGGTAAGGGGACACAAGAAGTCAGGGGCCATAAGCAGGTCAACATAGTAGGTAAGGGGACACAAGAAGTCAGGGGCCAGAAGCAGGTCAACATAGTAGGTAAGGGGACACAAGAAGTCAGGGGCCATAAGCAGGTCAACATAGTAGGTAAGGGGACACAAGAAGTCAAGGGCCAAAAGCAGGTCAACATAGTAGGTAAGGGGACACAAGAAGTCAGGGGCCATAAGCAGGTCAACATAGTAGGTAAGGGGACACAAGAAGTCAGGGGCCAGAAGCAGGTCAACATAGTAGGTAAGGGGACACAAGAAGTCAGGGGGCAGAAGCAGGTCAACATAGGTAAGGGGACACAAGAAGTCAAGGGCCAAAAGCAGGTCAACATAGTAGGTAAGGGGACACAAGAAGTCAGGGGCCAGAAGCAGGTCAACATAGTAGGTAAGGGGACACAAGAAGTCAGGGGCCAGAAGCAGGTCAACATAGTAGGTAAGGGGACACAAGAATTCAGGGGCCAGAAGCAGGTCAACATAGTAGGTAAGGGGACACAAGAAGTCAGGGGCCAGAAGCAGGTCAACATAGTAGGTAAGGGGACACAAGAAGTCAGGGGCCATAAGCAGGTCAACATAGTAGGTAAGGGGACACAAGAAGTCAAGGGCCAAAAGCAGGTCAACATAGGTAAGGGGACACAAGAAGTCAGGGGCCAGAAGCAGGTCAACATAGTAGGTAAGGGGACACAAGAAGTCAGGGGCCAGAAGCAGGTCAACATAGTAGGTAAGGGGACACAAGAAGTCAAGGGCCAGAAGCAGGTCAACATAGTAGGTAAGGGGACACAAGAAGTCAGGGGCCATAAGCATGTCAACATAGTAGGTAAGGGGACACAAGAAGTCAGGGGCCAGAAGCAGGTCAACATAGTAGGTAAAGGAACACAAGAAGTCAGGGGCCATAAGCAGGTCAACACAGTAGGTCAGGGGACACAAGAAGTCAGGGGCCAACATAGTAGGTCAGGGGACACATGCAGGTCAAGATACAGTGCGACCCCGTTAAGTCGCGTTCGTTCCGGTCCATATTTATGGAATCGCGACTTAGGTGAATCGCGATTTATCGTCATTTAGTACAGATTTCAGTTTTAAAAAACATTTTATGTTTAAAAGAAATACATTTAAAAAATATGAAATGTAGCATTATTTTTTAAAATAATAATTTTAATTAGTTAGAATTATTACTAATCAATTTTAAACTTTTTTAATGGTAATCATGGCTGTGTCACACCCGTGCAGACATATATACATTTGCTGTAATTATTAGAAACCGTGAGAAAGTTACTTTCGTTCTAATTAGGACTGCATTTTGCGTGGATCGCATGTCAAATGTATATAAGATATTCGATTATATATTTAGTTTTATTATTAAATAAATATAGTTGAGACTTACTGGGCACATACGAATTCCTGTAACGTGTAAGTGTAAAGTGTAAGTGTAACGTGTAAGTGTAAAGTGTAAGTGTAACGTGTAAGTGTAACGTGTAAGTGTAAGACCGAACTCGTGGCTGTAGGGCGTTCATGCGCATCATCTACCTGCTTTATGTCAGAAACATTCGCTGACGTCACGCACTTATTGTTATTAAGAAACATCTTTTCTCAAACAATATATTCAAACGACTTGTCCCGAATCAAATTCACCTACCTGTTCCAATTTCACCTTGGTTGTTATGGCATCCGTCCATCCTCATGGGATGATGGCGTCTCCTCCTGCTCCTCTGCCCCCCTTCCCCTTTCTCCTGGCCCTTTTCTCCTCGCTCCTGGCTGTAATGGAAGCTTCCACGACTTGAATGCCCTCGCGTACTTTTGCCCGCCAGGAAGTGCGCTCCTCAGCAATGGTCTCCCACGTTTTATGGTCAATCTGCGCCAGAGTCATGTCTTTCTTGCAGACATCCTTGAAGCGCAAGCAGGGGCGTCCTCTCTTCCGCATACCAGTTGCCAGCTCGCCGTAAAGCAGGGCTCTTGGGATGCGCTCCGAGCTCATCCTGCGGACATGTCCCAACCACCGCAGGCGCCTCTCACTCAGGATTGAGTGCATGCTCAGCATATGACTCCTTCTGAGTACCTCGACATTCGTGATCTTGTCCTGCCACTTGATGTGCAGAATCCTGCGCAAGCATCGTAAGTGGAAGCTGTTGAGTTGCTTTGTTTGTTTGGCATAGGTCGTCCAGCACTCGCTGCCATAGAGGAGTGTGCTGAGCACGCAGGCCTGGTACACAGTAATTTTCGTCCTATCAGTGAGCTGTGCATTGTTCCACACTCTTTGATTCAGCCTAGTCATTAATGATGCAGCCTTGCCGATTCTGGTTTCAATTTCCTTTTCCAGGGAGAGTGTGCTTGTGATGTTACTGCCAAGGTAGGTAAAAATCCTCGACGACATCCAAGGTGTTTCCCTCAATGGAGATTGCTGGGAAGCAGTCTGTTCCTTGTCTCATAATGTTGGTCTTTTTTAGGCTTATCGTTAGACCAAAATCCTTGCATGCCTCTGAGAACTTATTGACCAAAAGTTGGAGACCTATCTCTGAATGTGAGGTAAGGGCTGCGTCATCCGCGAAGAGCAACTCTCTAATTAAAACAGTTTCCACTTTTCTCTTTGCACGGAGACGGCTGATGTTGTATAGATTTCCATCCGTCCTGGTATGGATGTTTACACCCTCGAAGCAGTCCTCGAAAGCATGACGCAGTAGCATCGAGAAAAAGATACCGAAGAGTGTTGGAGCCAGTACACAGCCCTGTTTGACTCCGCTACAAACTGGGAAGGGTTCTGAGGTGGCACCATCGAAGAGCACTGTGCTGTGCATATTGGTGTGGAAGGACTCGATGATGGAGAGAAGCCGCGGCGGACATCCTATTTTTTCCAATATACGTAGCAGACCCTTGCGGCTGACCAGGTCAAATGCCTTTGTTAGATCTATGAAGGCAACGAAGAGGGCTTTCTGTTGCTCCCGACATTTCTCTTGTAGCTGACGGAGTGAGAAGATCATGTCCATGGTTGACCGGCCAGCCCGAAAACCGCATTGTGATTCCGGTAGACATTATGTGCCAGAGTTTGCAGGCGTGCAAGGATCACTCTGGCAAAAGCCTTTCCCACAATACTCAGTAAGGAGATGCCACGATAGTTATTGCAATAGCTGCGATCACCTTTGTTTTTATAAAGCTTTTATTCATATTATTTTTTATTATTATTTATTTATTTATTTTGTTTTTATATTGTTCCCAATTCACCTACCTGTTCCAAATTCACCTACCTGTTCCAAATTCATCTACCTGTTCCAAATTCATCTACCTGTTTATAATTCAACTACCTGTTCCTAATTCACCTACCTGTTCCAAATTCATATACCTGTTCCAAATTCATCTACCTGTTAATAATTCACCTACCTGTTCCAAATTCACCTACCTGTTTATAATTCATCTACCTGTTCCAAATTCATCTACCTGTTTATAATTCATCTACCTGTTCCAAATTCATCTAACTGTTCCAAATTCAACTAACTGCTCCAAATTCACCTACCTGTTCCAAATTCACCTACCTGTTCCAAATTCATCTACCTGTTCCTAATTCACCTACCTGTTCCAAATTCACCTGCCTGTTCATAATTCACCTACCTGTTCAAAATTCACCTACCTGATCCTAATGGGTAATGTGAATTAGATTTATTGGGTGATGGGGTAGAGCCGGAATCTTTAGAACTTTCGGGAGTGGAAGGACACAAGCGTGAAGACAGATTATATGACTATTGTTTATGTTGTCAGATCTTGTCGGTTTATCAAGTAGTCTTAAGAACTTTATGAGAAGTGCAATGACTGTTACAAAGAAGTGCAATGACTGTTACAAAGAAGTGCAATGACTGTTACAAAGAAGTGCAATGACTGTTACAAAGAAGTGCAATGACTGTTACAAAGAAGTGCAATGACTGTTACAAAGAAGTGCAATGACTGTTACAAAGAAGTGCAATGACTGTTACAAAGAAGTGCAATGACTGTTACCCATAATTTCTGACATTTCGAGACTTAGTATTCAATGTTACCCTCTATCACTTTTAGGGGCAATGAAATTGTGAGATTAATATAATATCTTCTTTTTAATGCTGACTTGTTCTTTGTACTGGTGTGTTACTGTACTGGCGTGTACTGCTCTAGCACTTAAAAATAATAAGTAATTGACAGCCCGCATTCATTTAAATAACCGCTCCTGGGTCACAGTGACACAAGTTAAACACAAAACTCAAAGGGACATAACCCTGCCTTTAATTTTATGCAAATACGCATTTTCACGTCTCTGATTTAACTGCCGAATGCCGCACATACCAAAGTCAATATTGGATATCAGTGGTCAGAATTTCATCTTGTTTGTTGGTAACCAGGTTTTTGTACTCATTGCTAATACGGTTTGGAGGTGGGCGGGGGGGGGTATTTGCAGGTCGTGACATGCATTAGACAGCAAGGCATCTGTCATGATTGAGCCGCCAGTTGGTCACGTGGTGTGATGGGTTTGTCGGACGTGTCTGCGGTGACCATTGATGACATCTCAGTTGTCAACATGAACATTTGTTCATGTGAACAATGTCTGCAGTACTATGTAGCCCAGTCATGTGAACAATGTCTGCAGTACTATGTAGCCCAGTCATGTGAACAATGTCTGCAGTACTATGTAGCCCAGTCATGTGAACAATGTCTGCAGTACTATGTAGCCCAGTCATGTGAACAATGTCTGCAGTACTATGTAGCCCAGTCATGTGAACAATGTCTGCAGTACTATGTAGCCCAGTCATGTGAACAATGTCTGCAGTACTATGTAGCCCAGTCATGTGAACAATGTCTGCAGTACTATGTAGCCCAGTCATGTGAACAATGTCTGCAGTACTATGTAGCCCAGTCATGTGAACAATGTCTGCAGTACTATGTAGTCCAGTCATGTGAACAATGTCTGCAGTACTATGTAGTCCAGTCATGTGAACAATGTCTGCAGTACTATGTAGTCTAGTCATGTGAACAATGTCTGCAGTACTATGTAGTCTAGTCATGTGAACAATGTCTGCAGTACTATGTAGCCCAGTCATGTGAACAATGTCTGCAGTACTATGTAGCCCAGTCATGTGAACAATGTCTGCAGTACTATGTAGCCCAGTCATGTGAACAATGTCTGCAGTACTATGTAGTCCAGTCAAGTGAACAATGTCTGCAGTTCTATGTAGCCCAGTCATCATGTCCTTAATCACAGTTGGAATAATTTGTGAACAAGTTTTACTTTTAACAAAAATGCGCTATCATAAATTTCCAACGCTTGTGTGGGCATCAGGCAGAGAATTGCGT
The DNA here is from genome assembly GCA_944989445.1 of Ampullaceana balthica. Classification (NCBI taxonomy): domain Eukaryota; kingdom Metazoa; phylum Mollusca; class Gastropoda; family Lymnaeidae; genus Ampullaceana; species Ampullaceana balthica. The sequence goes on from CALYLW010001464.1 coordinate 117,836, forward strand.
ACAGTTAGAGGCCACCACACTATACATGGATCACCACACTATACAGGGATCACCACACTATACAGGGATCATCACAGTATACAGGGATCACCACAGTATACAGGGACCACCACACTATACAGGGATCACCACAGTATACAGGGATCACCACACTATACAGGGATCATCACAGTATACAGGGATCACCACAGTATACAGGGATCACCACATTATACAGGGATCACCACACCATACAAGGATCACCACATTATCACAGATCCATGACACCATCACATTGGTAACTATAAGACCACATGGGGTCACTGCAAGATCACTGGGGCCACTACGAGATCAAAGCACCCACTGTAAGATCACAGGAGCGATTGTTAAATTAATAACTTATGTTTTTCCAAGGTGCTAAAGTGTGAACTCTTTTTTTTTGATTCCTCAGGGCATGTAGAATGGGAGCTGAGGAATCTAGGAACGGTAACTACGGATTGATGTGTGCCAGTGCTGTAGAGGCAAACATGAACAAACAAGTCCAGAGTGCTCGGCCTTGGTCCCTGCTCCATCAGTGTTCACTTGATCAATGGAACAACGGCCATGGGGGTGAGTAGGGGGTGGGGAATGTTGGGACTAGGGGGAGGGGGAGGGAATGTTAGGACTAGGGGTGAGAGGGAATGTTGGGACCAGGGGTGAGAGGGAATGTTGGGACTAGGGGGGGGGGAGAGGGAATGTTGGGACCAGGGGTGAGAGGGAATGTTGGGACCAGGGGTGAGAGGGAATGTTGGGACTAGGGGTGAGAGGGAATGTTGGGACCAGGGGTGAGAGGGAATGTTGGGACCAGGGGTGAGTGGGAATGTTGGGACTAGGGGGGGGGAAATGTTGGGACTAGGGGGGAGAGGGAATGTTGGGACTAGGTAGGGGGAGGGAGAATGTTGGGACTAGGGGGGGAGAGGGAATGTTGGGACTAGGGGGGGGGAAGGGAATGTTGGGACTAGGGGGGAGAGGGAATGTTGGGACTAGGGGGGGGAGAGGGAATGTTGGGACTCAGGGGGGGGGCAGGGAATGTTGGGACTAGGGGGGGAGAGGGAATGTTGGGACTAGGGGGGAGAGGGAATGTTGGGACTAGGGGGGAGAGGGAATGTTGGGACTAGGGGGGGAGGGAATGTTGGGACTAGGGGGGGGAGGGAATGTTGGGACTAGAGGGGGGAGAGGGAATGTTGGGACTAGGGGGGTAGAGGGAATGTCGGGACTAGGGGGGGGAGAGGGAATGTTGGGACTAGGGGGGGAGAGGGAATGTTGGGACTAGGGGGGGAGAGGGAATGTTGGGACTAGGGGTGAGAGGGAATGTTGGGACTTAGGTTGTACATATTCAATGAGGCCATTAACTGCAACTATCATGTTAACAACCAACCAAACACCAATCCAACAATATGTTACTACTGTAAATATGATATATGCTAAGATACATTCAAACATGTATTTAAATTACATTAACATGTAACATCTGCTTTAAAAATATCATGAGAATGTACTCACTCAATTTTTTTTTCACTCTTTAAAGAAAAACAACACACACACACACGCACGCACGCACGCACGCACGCACGCACGCACGCACGCACGCACACACGCGCACACACACGCACACACACACGCACGCACACACACACGCGCACACACACACGCACACACACACGCACGCACGCACACACACACACACGCACGCACGCACGCACACACACACGCACGCACACACGCACGCACGCACACACACACACACACGCACGCACGCACACACACACGCACGCACGCACGCACACACACACACACACACACACAAAAGTCCTTTTTTTGATTATAGAAGTCACATAATTTGATTTCTTGAAATGTTTTTCTGTTACTAAAGATGCATGTTTGCTGAAATCCCAATTGTTTGTCATACTCTTGACAATGAAGTCTTTGTTTGTCCACAGTGGCTGCAGCATTCTCTGAAACAACCATGACCTGCAATGGTGTTGTCTTTAAGGACTGTAGCCCTTCATTCTGCATCAACCGACAAGGACTGCTCAACGTCAACAAATCGGAGCCATTCTTCAGCTTCAGGAGAAAGAGCAAGTTCACCAAAATGGCCGAACACTTTGAGTACAATCACATCCCGGCCCATCTGTCGTCCATCCAGAACTTCCACGTCAACAGTGTCCTCTGCTGTCAGGGGCAGATCGTCATCCTGCACCTGGTCCGCAATCTGATGACCCAGTTTGGCATCATTGACCTGAAGGCCAACAAGTTCCTCGGCATCTTCGGCAACCAGCGTGTGGAGTTTATCAATGAAGCTCTGAGGGGAGAGATCTCTCCTGATGGAACTCTGTGTCTGATCAAACTTCCCACAACCCGAGTGGGAGAAACAGGATTTGTGTTTCAGCTGTACAAGCTGGCCACCAAGGAACTCCTTTCAGAAGTCAATCTGGCCTACAATCACGCACTCTTTGTATTTGACCCACGCTTCTCCACGTCCAGGATTGCTGTGACCAGTTTTGTTGGTGGTGAGGACAATAGTCTGAGCTTGATAAGGGTTCCCACGTGGGAGGTGATGACAACCAACTCGAGAGTGGATGATTTCAACTCAAGCCTCAACCCAAACCTCAAGGATCTCAAGTACTCCAGAGATGGTCACCTCATCTTTGCTGTCATGATCACTAGTGGTTGTCACTGCAAGGAGAAAAAAGCCCGCAAGTGTCAGCCGATTGATGTCAGCATCTATGTGTTTGATGGTGACACGGCACAGACATTGCACTGTATACAGTACCACAGATATGCCTGCGGACAGCACTCTTGTCTGGTTAACTACATGCCTGTGCTGTCTGAGTGTGGAAGTCGCATGGCCATCGTTCTCAATGACTTGGAGACACCCATAGATCATGTCCAGATTTACAAACTGCCCATCCGAGGGAACCTACAAAACAGATGCCGTGTCCGAATACTTCACACGTTTCCACCCGAGACAATCAAACATCTGCCACTGCCACGTAAACTTATCAGATATCTGGGTTTCCAGCCGGACTATTTATGATGAGATCACTTGTGTAGTTCCAACCACCCACCAGCCTAATTGCTCACTTTATGAATACCATCTTCACTTTGTCTTGGACTGCTGCCACCAAGGGACGCAACTGATTTCTCGAGGATTTTGTCTTCACCAGTTTGGGCAATCCTAACCCTTACTTCCTGCCAGTCCAGCCATCTTGCCCTGACTTCACAAAGTGGCATGTTGAAAGGATGTCACAAAGTGGCATGTTGAAAGGATGTCACAAAGTGGCATGTTGAAAGGATGTCACAAAGTGGCATGTTGAAAGGATGTCACAAAGTGGCATGTTGAAAGGATGTCCACATCAAACTGTTGATGGCCCAATCTCCCTGCCATCCCACACCCCCCCACCCCCATGGTCTTAAGACGAGGGTTTTGTTTTATCAGAGATGTGGATTTCAATTTGTCAAATCACTCTCAGTTGATTTGATGATGTCTTTGTGGCTCAAAGTTCACATTGTAAAAGGGTTTCAGGGTCTTGTATGGTTTTTTTAAGCTTTGGTGAATATTTGGCTTTTTTCTGGATGACACAATTTAGTAATTTGTCTCCATGTTATTATGTCTTCATGAAAATTTTTTGAGACAGCCCACTGGGCTATGCTACTGCCAAGCTTACTGATACTTGCGTTGTTCAAATAATTTCATGTTTGATGGATTGCTCTTGTCTTGCACAGTCCATTACAAGTTGTTGCTCATATTGATGTCATCCCACAAATTTGATGTCAATATAGAAATAGAAAGATATCTATCAGTATTTAACTGCTGCCCCACATCGCTAAATGTTGTTGCAGGTCATAATTGGGACTACAGTAGGTTATAACTGACAGCTATCTGGTGTAGCTACAATTAAAGAATCAATTAGTCCCATTTACCAAAACCCATCTCAGTATTTTAGCTCAATATTCAAACTTTTCATTTCTCTACATCAAATTGTTCTTGCTAAACTAACCTATAATTGAATATTAAGTGGCTTATACTCCATCACCTACAAAATTCAACATTTCCTTGTCTTTCCAACTGTAATAGTAATATTCCATAAATCAGCATTTCAGCCTGCTGATTCCTTGAACCTTTCTTTTACATAAGCTGATATTTTATTTTCAGAATGACTTTGATCTTTTAAAATTATCCAAGAACATTATAAAATAGTTGATACATAGGGCACTAGGGTGTATGTTTGTATCTTATCCATAGCTGAATAGGCAAAATAAAATACCATCCCTATCATTTAGTTACATCGTTTAACTTTAGGTCTATGTGTGTAATATGTTTGTTTACTTATACTTATAGACACATCATGGCTCTGATGTAAATTTTTTCAGGTTGTGCCATGTAAGTGACTAAAATCTCATTTCATGTCACATTATTTACAAATATGTACTGCTTTACCTCTAAGTTGGTTTGGTTTTAAAATTCTCTTGTAATTACTGTAAAAAAAAGTGTAAAAACATCACTGATGTGTAACTTGAATACATTCTGCACCTGTTATTTATTACATGATGAATTTTTTAACAAGTAGGAAGAGTAAACAAAAGAAACATAAGATTCCATAAGAGCCATAAAGAGTTTGATCCCTTGAAAGTATGAAACATGTTTCCATCAATGTCGACCTCCTGTGGAGAAAAGGGAATTTTTGTAAGTCTCTGGTTTCTTTGAGGAAATTTGTTTCTGTACTTTTCATCACAAAATGCCTTAATTAGGCGCAATTTTTTCAATTGTTTTTATTAGATTAAATTTTTGTATTGAAATTGAAGGATATTTTAGTGATGCTGTTGTATATATTATAAATTTGTTTTCTTGTGCAATCATTGTGTGTGGATCACTCAAAATACAAATATTTGCTCATTACATGAAGAAAAAAAAACTTTTGTAAAATATCAGTCTATTGAAGTTTATTTTTAGCCAGTCATAATCATCAAAATGTGAAACTGGAGCATGTTTTTAATAGTACTAGTCCAGTCATCTTAGATAACTATTGAATAGTTACCAGTATGTAAACATTTTTATTGGGTAATCTTTAAAGATAATTAAGTCAGTAGTTCTTAAAGTTTTCACGTAAATTATTAGTGCAAAATAGGGAAACAAGAAAACTTTTAAATAAATTTATCTTGTTGTTTTTATCCTTAATTAGAATAAAAAAATTTATGTCAAGTAAATGTTTCAGAAATCAGTGGCTTTTCTCTTTAAATTACATTCATTTTTTTTAATGATAGAATATTCAGTTTTAATACATACCTATTACAATATCAATATCTTTTTTAAAAATATGATCCACCATCTTTAGGAAATTATAGCAACCCTCTAAATCAACTGAATATCTTACCACCATAACTGAGGCATCTACTCTAGATGGAATACTGGCACTGGTATCAAACAATAAAGCTCACAAAAATAAAGTGATTTGGAAACTTTCACATACCAAAATTTTATTTCTCCCTCTCAGACTATTGGAGGTAAATGCAGTAGACATATCATGTTATTGTTTTCTACCCTTTTAGAAGTAAATGCAGTAGACTTTGGTGTGCATACCTCGTTTTAGTAACTAGTGAAGCTAGCAATAAAACCAAAAGCTGTTTGTCCTTGTATAAAAGGGGGAGGGGGGTCCTGATCCAGCAACACACCATATTGTTTTGTTAGTTCCTTCACTTTGGATTAGAATGAACAAGATTCAAACTGTCATATTTTGAACAGACATCATACATTTGAACTCTATGAACGTTTCAGATGTCGTATGAACACAATTTAAAAAATCTTCTATATGGAAGGAGCACCTGTAATATATGATAACTTGTATACAGCTGGTTGGTAAAAAAAATTGGAGAAAGATAAATCATGCTGTGTCCATACACAATGATTTAGGCACAAGCCTGGATGCTGTTTGTTGATCCATACTTTTGTCACCTGAAGCATCTATCTATTGAAGCTACAGATCAAAGTGAAGAATGTTTAATAAATGTTACAAGTTTTCTTTGTAGTTTGCTCAATTTATTGTCATGTATGTTATTGCTGTTGACCAAGATTGTGCTAGCTTGAGAGCAATGCTTAATCCGATCACGTTTAAATGAAGTACAGAGATGCACTTTGACATTGACAGGTGGTGATTACTGGACCTATTATATATATATATATTTTTAAAAGTAGAATGTTTCTCAAACCAAACATACCAAGTCACTAATATCTTCATCAGTCAAGAACAAAATGTTAAAATATAATAGTTACAAGCAGTAAACTAAGTTATTGTTAAAGTTGAGCTTCCAAAATAAATAACTTATTTAACTATATAACTTGTTAACTTATCAAAACTTTTTTATTGTTGTCAAGTCTTTCAGGAATAGTGTAGGGAAATATTAACACTATCCAACATATTTCTTTTTAAATCCACTATCAGAATTAAATAAGTTGGGTTCTTCCGTAATAGGAACTTATAATTTGAAGACAACCATTTTAATACTGTGTTTGTGGCATGGAAAGTATCACTTGCATAACTATTCAAGAACTGCCTTGGTTGTTTGGTGGCACCAAGAGAAAGTCAAAAAGATGACTGATGTATCGTAAGTTTTGGTTGTTTGGTGGCACCAAGAGAAAGTCAAAAAGATGACTGATGTATCGTAAGTTTTGGTTGTTTGGTGGCACCAAGAGTAAGTCAAAAAGATGACTGATGTATCGTAAGTTTTGGTTGTTTGGTGGCACCAAGAGTAAGTCAAAAAGATGACTGATGTATCTTAAGTTTTCCTAATGGGTTTTGTAGTGCATTGCCCTCCACAATTTAAATGTTCCTTGGTCTCTGCCCTCCACAATTTAAATGTTCCTTGGTCTCTGCCCTCCACAATTTAAATGTTCCTTGGTCTCTGCTTTTTATTAATGTGCCATCAAAATTCTCATTGTTATAAATGTATTTTTCCATTTCTATAAACAAGACGAAGACATGCAATTAGGAGCTTGTTTGTGAATTCTACATTTTTATCATCCATTTCTCTTTTAAAAGAATATTTTTATTAACTAAAAAAAATTTCTATGTCAATTTTTCCAGAGTGAAATTGCAATTTTTAAAAATGTTAAAATTTAATATTTTGAAAAATGATTTGTTAAATTTTCTATAAAGAAGTTTTTAAATGGTCGCCATTTAAATCAATCCCATGTTCTAAGAAGTACTTTCCTCTCTATTCCTAATGTTTTGTTGCCTACCCCTCAATCCCATAGCTCATTGCAGTTATTTTACTTGTCTTGAGCTTGCATATGTTGATTTAACCCTGTGTAATATTGGGAGGTGCTTATGTCACTGTGATGATGAAATTAAAGTTAACTATGAAAATGTGTTTTTGTCTTCTGTCTTATGGTTAGCAGTAAAAATAAGATTCTACTCCTAAAATAGTTCTAAATTTACAAATTTCTACTTAAAATTGAAAGGTAAAAATTAAGTTGAAAAATAATTGTATCGAAATGATTTTTAAACAAATTTTATTATTTAAGCTACCAGTTTCAGTTTCATTCACATCTGCATTTAATAAATAATGAAGAAACTTCAATCATTCATAGCTTATTTATTCATCCATTACAGATTTTTTTAAAATAAAACAAAGGTCTCAACAACTCCCCCACTCAGACTATGTTTTTAACATAAAAGTGATTACTAGTATTAGTATGAGTTGCAATGTTAGGCCAAAAGAAATGCACAATTAAAATTTCCTAATGAAGAAGATTTTGACAATGTTTTACAACAACATTAAAAAAAACATAATTTTTAATGCCAGTTTATGGTATAATTTCTTGAACATAAGTTATAGTTACCATTAAATTATTTAAATTCCCCAAATTTTCATAATAATAATGTTGCTTCATAAAAGAGAAAATAATACAATGAATAAATGACTTTACCAATAAAACTTCATGACGCTAACATACAGTCAAGATGGTCCCTAGATGAAATAAACCTAGATATAAAAACATTTCTTTCTCAGCTGATGGCACTGTATAACTGAAACATGTTGGCGCACAAAGCACATGTTAACATATACGAGTAATAAATAACAACCCGTAATGAGAAGAAAGAAAATACTACAATTGAGTAACCATTTCAAAGATCACACTGAAGAGCTATTTGTTGACAAAAAGTTAGCTAATTCAACAATGTCAATTTTTTAAAGATATTCCTTTTGTACTGTGCTTGTACCAAATAAATTGTCAAACTGAGACAATTTAAAATGTAATGATAAAATCACAAGAGTGCTTCAGCGTTACAGAAAATTGAAGTTGCAAACCAGAAACCTTGAAACAAATAACTATGAAAATGATTTGAGAAGAAAATGATTTGAGAAGAAAATGCTATGATCATAAAAGAACATGGGAAAGCGCATCATACATAGATACTATTTACAGAATGGCTTCAACAATAAAGTTTTGGCGCCAATATCACCATGACTGAATGGGTATTTAGCATGTCGTATTTTAAGTGATAAAATATTTGTTGACATAAGTAAAAAAAAATAATAATAATTAAACCATTTTAAAAGGCCTTCACAATGAAGCAAAAAGAATTCAACTGAACTGGAGCCCCACAAGCTACTTAGAAACAGCACAAAGTAGTTTGATCTTTTGCAACTTCTTGCTAAGTATTTAATGTAACTGTACAATTTTAAAATTGTTAAAACACTTATTCTAATATTCTTAACATTATCAATTTAATGAATTTATAAAAATTCCTGACTGTTCCAAACCTTAAATTACACCATAAATTAATCCAAATCAATTTAACATGACAACACCAAGCAAGCAATTAGAAGCATTAACACAATGCATTTTTAAAGAATTAACTTTTATAATGGTTATTTATAAATTAACGTGGAGGTCTGGGCCACCTACCAGGTGGGCCATCAAACAAGGGTCTCGGTGGTCCCTGAGGCCCACGTGGACCAAATCTAGGACGGTTTTGATTCCATGGTCCTGGACCTCTGGGTCCTCTTGGGGGACCACCTGGTCCACCCATTGGCCCCCTTGGTGGCCCACCCATTGGCCCTCTCGGTGGTCCACCCATGGGACCTCCATGTGGTGGTCCTCTAGGACCCATTGGGCCACCTCTTGGAGGCCTTGGTCCCATGCCTGGGGGTGGTGGGCCAGGACCAAGCATTCCGGGGCCCCCTAAAGGTGGTGGACCATTTGGAGGTCCAGGAAATCTGCCCATCAATCCCGGTGGACCTCTGGGTCTAAATGCTGGCCCTTTCAAAGGGCCATCTGACTCAGGTGTTCCAGGTGTAGGAAACAATCCAGGCTTTCCTGGTCCTCCACGAGACTGGTTGCTAGAGCCACCTCCCTTTTCAACTGTTGCATCTGGAGTCTTGTCCTCCGGCTTAATTAAAGGTTTAGGCGATGGCCGCTTGCTCACCTCATCCTCATTTTTTGTGAGGCTCTGTTCCGACTTCCTGGGGCTCTTGCCAGAATTATCGCTGCTCTTTGAACGAGATGATTCATTTCCTCCTGGAGAATGGTGTTTAAATGTGGATTGTCCCGAAAACGATCCTCTTTGTCTGAACTGTCCTGAGCTTTGTCCTTGAAGTCCTGGTATAAGTGGTCTGGGGCCCGGTCCTTGTCCAAGTAATCCGTCCCCGCTATTCTGACCAGATATTTTGTCAGAATTTCCAGTGTTATTGGATTGACCAAACTCAGGTTTCAAGTTGCCTAACAGAGAAGGAGGTGGACGTGAAAAGTTCAAATCAAATGATGAAGATGACTTGCCGCCTTGCGACTCTGATGTAGCAGATCGATTTGACTGGCCTGAAGGCGTTTGTCCAGGAAATCCTGGAGGTGGCTGACTATACAAACTTTGAGCAGATCTATCAGCTCCCAGCTCCTGTTTAATCTGATCTGAAGTAAGGCCATCTTCTTCTCCGGGTTGATCCCATTTAGATTTGCGTCTTCGTTGTCTGTCTGACTTCTGACCAGAGTCTGATCCATAGTCTTGTCTGTCTGGTGCGCTGGAGCCAAAATTTTGGCTGTTCCAAGATGATCCTTCATGATGAGAGCCAGAATCTCTATGATTTGGTCCATCCCTGCGATCACTTCCTCCATAACCACCTCTGTCGACCTTATTCCTACTATAGCCATAACCAGATGATTCTCTATCTCTGTTACGGTCTCGGTCTCTATCCCTGTCACGATCTCTTGAGTCTGGTCTACTGAAATCCCTACTTCCACTTCCTCTTTTCTCACCATCTCTCTCTTCCCGCTGAGCAGGCCAATCGGATGGCCATGAATTTGAGGACTTCTCCGATTGCTGCTGTTGTTGCCATTGTTTAGACTGGGCTTTCTGAAGCAGTTCCTCTTGCCAAGATGCAGCTGCTGCTTGCTGTTGAGCCTGTTGCTGGTGCTGTGCAGCTGCAGCAGCAGCAGCTTGCAGATGAGCAGCCTGCGCCTGCTCAGCCGCTTGTTGCCAGGCATGACGACTGACTTCTTGACCCAATGACTCGTACCCCGGGGGAGCTGCACCATACAAACTCTGGCCAGTAGCTTGTGTTACCAAGTGATAAGGACTTCCAGCTTGGAGCTTGGAGGCATCCACTAACACATGCCCTTGTACTGCTGCTGCATGGGCCTGGGCCTGAGCAAACTGTGCGTGAGCATGAGCTACTGCATGTCCAGGGTGCTCTTGCTTGGCAGCAAGCCCAAGACTAGCGAGATCAGAGGCCTGAGCTGGTGCCATGCCAGGAGGAAGGAACGCTAACTGGACACCTGGAGGCAAGGGTGGGGCCCCCAACAAACCTGGTTGAAAAGCTGCAGCATGAGATGCCAGTAATCCAGCAGGATAGCCAGGAGGCAGACCAGCACCTGGCCACTGGGCGGGTTGCACACTTGGTGATGTCTCCTCCTTGACCTTGTTGGGATCCCAGCCCTGCCTAGCACTGAGGACTGCCTGCTGGGTAGAGGTGGGCTGTCTATCATCCTCTTCATACTGTTGTTTAAGGAGGTCCAAAGCACTACCTGGGTCAACTTTATTTCGCTTTGATGGCGGCTCATCTTGATCCCCATACCAATGATCTCTCTTCAGGTTATCTCCTGACTTTTCATAGGAGCCAGAACGCCCATAGGATTGAGATCCAAAATTTCCAAATTGTCTTTGATCCTGCAGAAGACAATTATCTTTAGTGTTTCTTGGACATATTATAGTGACCAATGTTAGAAAATTTCATCTGTATACGTTTTCCATAATTATAATTCTAAAGTAAAGTTATTTTGATATTTGTTTTATGCATGGCCAACATTTACTCAAGCAATTTTTACTATTCTTCTTCTTCTACATATTCTTTTGGCCTGAGACCAGTCTCTTCTTAAGGCCTTGGCTAATACTGTCCCTATTTTTTAATATTCAAATGGCTCCATCAACGAATTGAAATTGATAATTGTATTATGTAGGCAATGACTAAATTAAATTTGTTTAGTCAAGACTCACCCCAGACTTTTTGTTCCCATCAAATCTTCCTTGTTGAGTGTCTTGGCGAGGTTTTGATTTTCCATCTTGGTTATACCTGAAAACATTTTTATTTTTATATTAGAATGTACAAAAAGATCTTAAGTCTAGACCTTCGTCTTAGTGTGATAACACAAAATCTAATAGCTTCCTTGGCCTGGCCCTAGATGTGCATTGAGCAAGATTTCCACTTTTAAGACCACAGTTTTGTTGTTTGTTATGTAGCAAAACTAAGGCTGGTACTGAATAAAAAAATTTGTTTGATTAGTCGAGAAAAATTTAATCGATTAATTAAATTTTATAACGCATATATAGATCCCTTTAAGTAGTGATTCATTATTTCTCGAAATCGGTTAAGGCGCGGTAATTCCAAGGCTTCCAAATTTTGTTATGTAACACAGCAAATTCGTTTTGCTATGCAAGAAATAAGGAAGATAAACCTTTTTGTTTACGTATACAAGTCCATATAAATAATAATAATATGAGGGAAAATTATGCAAGTAAAAAAAAATTATTAATAAATTGGAAAACAAATTATTAGAAATATTTTCTTAAATTTTAATCGATCAAATGAAATTTAATCGATTAAAATTTTTTAAGATAAATTTTTCGTTAATTTTCGCAGCCCTAAGCAAAACCTAAACATTAAAACTTGCTGCCAAAGGTAGTTAACATTTCTTAGCACAGCTTTCATAGTCTCTTTTCTCCTTCTTATGTTAAGTGTCAACTTATGTCTTTAAATGATCAGTCAAAGTAAAATGATTTAAATTTCGGCTTATAAAACCCAGATTAAAGTAGATGTGGGGCAACTGGCATCAATTCCCCTAACCACCCCTTCCCTCAACAATAATTTGAGTGGGGGGAACAAAGAAAGCCCTTGGAAATTTGCAAGGACAAAATAAAAATTCAAACAGTCAACGCCCCTCATTCTCAGCAAGCAACAAAATAGAAAGCATGTAGAACGAAAGTCTTGATCAAGGAATTTTCTCAAATGCACAGAAGCGAAAAAAGCATATGTCCAAGTATAGGTTCTAATTGCAATGTGTACAAAGACTAAATCCATAATGATACTCACTGTCTGACAAGCTGTTGGACCACATCCTTGGGGAGCTCTATAAAATCAATTCTATCAAACAGGTTGTCTCTTTCTTCTGGCAGAGAGAAATTAGCTTTCATCTCAAGAACAGCTGATTCTGGAACAACTTTGCCTGGAGGAGAAAAGTAAACATAATTTTTGGAAATCTTGGGAGCTATTATGAAGGGGCATAAATTTAATATTATAACAAAGGAATATTTTTAAATAAGACAATGATTTAGTAGAGGCGGGGAGACAAACACATTTCTTATACTACAAGAGTGATATCATTTGATTAGCTAAACTTAAGACAAAATTGGCAACAAGTCTTTTTCTGAATTTTATGCACTAAGACACACATTATACATGTGCTAATATTGCTTTATACACATAGACCATACAAAATAATAGCTAAATTTGTGTAAATATGTTTTTCAAAGTTCTAATAAATTCTAATTAAACATTTAGCTTAACTTATAAACCAACAAAAAAATTCATTTTGAAATTCTTTCACAAATACATACCATCTTCCTGTGTTCTTTTCTTTGACCTTCGCTCCAACTCCAGATCAGCTGGCTGAATGACTGCACCTATTCTGTAGAAGCCGGTGAAGTTTTTCATCTTGCGACGTCTAGCAGAGCCATAAACATTTGTTTGATCCAAGATATAATTCCGTCTACGCTTGGCAGCTGCAACAATTCATCTTATTCAATTTTTCATCTTACCTTTTACAACAAATACAAATGAAAGCAACATATGGCTAAGTGTTTTTATTGATCATTTTAAAAAACTGGATTCCTTTAACACTTGCAATGCAGTCAATTATATTTTACAATGAGTGGACAAAGCAATATTTATAATTTGTCCCTTTCTGTGAAATAAGGAACAGGAAAAAAAACTTGCAAAAAGCAATTACTGTTAACAGTAACTTCTGTCCTAAAATAGCTGTTACCATACATAAACGAATATTATATATCAACCATACCCTGTAAAGTAAATTATCCTTTTATTCAAAGAAATTTAACCTCAGCCTGTCATAGCTCATAGAAAATAAAAATTGTTGGAGTTATGTAGATTTTCACTATAGTTATTTTGTTTACAAATGTAACTACAGTCGAACCCACTTACCTCGAGCTCGGTTAACTCGCCCACCCCATTATGTCGACGTTTTTTATTGGAACCGCCAAATTCTCTCTTTGTCTTAGCATTTTCTCGTCGTTTAATTCGATTTTTTTAAGTCGCCGAAACCTCATAATTAGAGCACAAAAAAGGGTCAAATTTGCCACTTAACGTTGGTTATCTCGATCCCCATGACCAATCGCCAGCTTTTGAAAATGTTAGCTATGATTTTTTATAACCAAGGGAAGGGACCAATTTTCTGCCTCACCAGGGTCTGCTGGTGACGTCACAGCCCGCTTGCTTAGCGCTGTTACTTCTGGTACTATGCTTCGGTAACTAAGCGAATACATTTTTTTTTAAAAATCGGTCACTAGTGAACTCCACAAACAGTGATGACGTGTATTTTTATATTTATAGACCAGAATATTATTATTATTATTAAGAAAACTTTGATTTTGATGTCACATTCGCTCGCGTGTTGGCTCTGGTATTCTGCCGTAACACAACAAAAAATTAACTCCGGGTAATAAGCTAATATAGCGACTAAGTCCTGATAACAAATAAAATAATCTAAAAAATCAATAATTTAATTACGGTACATGCGATCGATCTGAAATTTTGATACATTGTTTTAATTATCAGTACGAAAATGCCTTCAAAATTTCAGCTTGCTAGCATACGAGCAAGTGGGTTAAAAATCGATCAAAAGTTTTGGCGACAAGCAATCAAGGGTGCAGACACCACGAGTTAATATACAGGATTTAAAAAGGAGTTAACAGTCATAATAAGATGGAATTTATTTAAATACCATATTATGTTTCACTCGTCAACTTGCCAGCATTATTGAATTTCGCTGCGCACACGACGATCCCCCCCACTGGGGTGGGGTTTAGGTGGGGTTGAGCTACACTGGCCATTTACCAAGGCATGCTTTGACTCAATTTAAAAAGAAAAATGTTCCTTCCCCCAACCCACTGTAGATGTATAACAGTGGGGGAGGGAAGGTGTCTCTTCTCGCGGTCTTGTATTGGTATGTCAAAGCAAGAGGCTTCCTTTTATATAAACATCAAAGACCTTTCAAGTCTTCTAGCCTTCCCCCCACCACCCTCACTCATTATCCCTAACTAGAAAACTCCGTAACTTGTCCCCCCCCCCTTTGAGTTCACTTAGAGCGGTTCGACTGCAGTAGTAATAGCTGTGACCTTTGACCACACATCAAGCTCTCGTACAGTGCCTCGACAACTAAGCAAATTAAAATTAAAACAGGGTGTCCACCCAAATCTGGTCCAAAAAAATCCTACCAGCCACCAAAAAATCCTACCATCCAACCGACAAGTAAAAGTTATTATTCGGACAAGTAAAAGTATATATTTGACAAGTAAAAATTTAACTGGCAGTATTGTATGTTTTTTTGTTAACATATTTTGTAAAAAAATAACCTAAAAACTGACAAGAACACAACTACATACCTTCATTCTACTTCAGCAATGTATTCATTTAGACTAGAGGATCACATCTGTACTACGTACTTGATATCCGTATAGTCAAATTATTCATCCTTAAAGAACTTATCATTGTACTTAAATTGTTCATTGGTAAAGTTGATTTATAAAACAAATAATTTCAAATTATTTACACTATATATACAGTTTATAAACAATTTACAATAGACAGCTGCCTTTTAAAGCTTCAGCTCAGCCTCCCTCTCATTGATGAGAGCAGCTAGAGCCTTTACCTCCTCTTTCTTCTTTGTGGCATCACTCTTAAAA
The DNA here is from genome assembly GCA_944989445.1 of Ampullaceana balthica. Lineage (NCBI taxonomy): Eukaryota > Metazoa > Mollusca > Gastropoda > Lymnaeidae > Ampullaceana > Ampullaceana balthica. Next base: position 133,327 of record CALYLW010001464.1, read on the forward strand.
GCTAAGCTTTTTACAATTGAAGCATGTACATCTTTTCCTGTTTCCTTCACTGCCTTTTCTATAATTTCATCAGCAGATTTGATTAAAAGATCAATATCAAGCTCTATCTTCCTCTTCTTTGCTTTCATGTCTGTGATTTCTTCTGCCTTTCTCTTCCTTTTCCCAGTCTGCTCACTTTCTTCTTTATCTTTCTTCTTCTTATCTATAGCATCAATGTAGGTTTTGTGGGCCTTACTAGAGTAGTCTAACATTTTTTTGTTGATAGGAATCTCAGCCAAAGGCCCGTTGTCCTTGACATACTGACATATCAGTCTCTTAGCTACTAAACTTTCTTCCAACAGGTTCTCTACAGTTGCTTCTTTGTTGGTTGAGAAACCCCTCTCAACATCAGCATTGCCATGGCTTAGCAGCAGGACCATCTGGATTACCTTTTTCAATGCAGGTGAACTATCCAACTGACCATGTTCAATGAAGAACTCATCTAGGTGCTCACCATTGTACCTCACTGTTGATTGAGACAGCCTATCTACCAGGGTCTCAAAGTCATATAACACCTGATCCACCTCATCACCCTGGATCCATTTCGTAAGGCTGAGATGCTCTGTCACTTTCTTGAACAGTTTCTTGGCTTTGATGGGTTCAAGTGTGATAACAGTTGGGTCCAAACACTGTATGAAACTGACAATGTCATACTTAAGGGGTGACTTGCTAAGAATCTTGTTAACCATGCCCTTTATAAATTTGAGGAAGTTTTGTCTGAAATCTTTCAACTTAAGCTCTGAAACCTTCCCTGCTTCTTTCAGTTCTTTCAGAATGACTTCTGCCTGGTGACCTAAGCTGAAGTCTGCCTCCCGTTTGAAAGCATTGGATGGCAGGTCTTTGGGTATTTTAAGGTGTGAAGCTTTAGTCACTGTCATCACATATTCAGGAGTTAAGATAAGGCTGTAGAGTCTTTTGGTCATGGCGAAGAGGTCTGCACCAAGAAAGGGTGACAGTGGAGCATCGGCCTGAAACTTCTCAAGAAAGGGTTTTGCAATCTTGGCTACAAATATGAAGGTGTGAAGCTTAGCTTTGAACAGATAGTCCCCTTCCTTGTCTACCACTGTTAAAAAACTCTTACACCCAGGCTTGTTGACTGTTCCCTTTTTTACTGCAGACAGGTAGCGTAAAATGGCTGGCCAGATTTGCAGTGCTCGTTCAGCAGCTGGAACATTCTCCAACCAACGATGTCCACAGAACTTGAGAGGAAGTTTGGAGGCCTCTGTTACTTTAAAAAAGTCCTCCCTTCTGGCTGGTGATTCCTTAAAGAGGTAATAAAGAGACTTTAAAACATCTTCCACACCCCAACCTGAATCCTCAACACCCTTTTTAAAGCTGTTGTGCACCGTGTGCAGGCCACAAGAGCCAATATTAATCAAACTCATTCCATTATCATCCTCCATTTCTTTGCACAATGTTTTAAACACTTTCCAGTTAACATTTGGTCCATCCATAGATAGCTGCAAAATCTTTTGACTTCCTGCTTTCTCAATGAAAGACCTCAAGTGAATCATGATATCATTTGCAGAAGCATGTCCAAGGAAATAGGAGTCTATATACTTTGATCTCACCATACCTTCAGAATCAATAAATCTCACGTGAACATCGAGCTGCTTTTTACCAAGGTCAGCGTTATGGCTCTCATCAAACATTATCACATAAGTAACACTGTCTCTCAAACTGTCTAGAATGGCATCTCTGATAGCAGGGGCTATGCCAAACGTAGCTAAGTAACCTACTTTGGTACGTCCACAGGTAAACTGTTTGGCTATATCCGAGTCAGGAAACATCTGTTGAAAAATGCTGCCTATGTCGTCTGAGCTTCGAGCACTGGAGTGGCTAGAAACTAGGTGCATTGTCCACCTAACCTCTGCTTTTAGAGTATCTGCAACTTTAAGAGTTGGCTGTTTAGTTGTAGTTGAAGTTGGATTAGATGTAGTTGAAGTGGCAGTCTGATTCAGAGATGATGGAGGTGTTGATTTTGTTGCAAAACTAAGCATTGAACTGCTACCACGATGACTTGCACTGGCCCGCATGTGCTTTTTGTGAAGACATATGGGTGTTCAAGGCTTTTATGCCTGACGATCCTATAAGGTAAGCTTGACCACAGTACTTGCACTTGAACTTTTCACGATTTTCACTTAGTTGTTCAAGCCACTCAGAGTAAGAAGTGTCTTTTAACCAGTCTGAATTAAAATAACATTTCCCCATGTTGATGGGATTGATAGTGTTTTTTGTAATAGTATACAAATTGTCAATATCTGGATAGTGAAGTAAGGAACAAATTTAAACTGACAAAAAGTAAACTAGTCTTAAGACTTTAGTCAAGAATTTGCCTACTGCAGCCTACCCTAAAAACTGTTAGTTAACACACTTTAAATTGTAACCATTTAACTAGACTAGAATCTAGATTTCTATATGTTTAGCACATAATTTTCAACACTGAACAGGACTGATTTTTAATCAATTTAATCATAAAAAATAAGCTTTGATTTGAAACAGAATCTAGATCTAAACCTATTTAAATAGTTGCTTTAATAGTTGTGACTTTGGCATACCGTGACTGTTTAAATATTTTAAAAGAAATTAACTGAACTAGATCTAGATTTTAGACGTGGCTAGGCTAAGCCTAAGGTTTTTTTCGTTTTTAATTTTCACAAAATACTAGATTAGAGAGATCTATTGACTTCAAGCAGACAAAATGGCGACTGCTGCTAAAGCAGCTAAACAATAAGCACAAAAATCGTAGTTAACACTGCTCCCATAAATTTTTTGGAGATATAACAAAAGTAAATAGATATCTATTATTTACTCAGATCATGATATATTTTTAACCAAAATCCTAATATGAATATCTAGATCTAGTATATCACACTAATTACTATTACGCGGTTACTAGATCTATACTATGGGCACTATGGCTAAGCGTAAGCAATTTCACAATTTCTATCTGTTTCAATCACAGTGCACTTTATGTTTACAATGCCATCTTTAACGAGAATTATTTTGTTTAATATCTGTAATTTGTTTGTATAAGTTTAGTTTTCGACTTTTGTTTTAAAACACACATTTAAAAAAAAATAAAACTATAGATATATACGATATGATATCGATATGGACAGGGGACTCTGGACTCTGTCATAGGTAAACAACAGTTTTTATACTGCTGCGAACTATTGGTATTTCCAAACCAAAACAATGTGCAACGTGAGCTTCGTCATTCATTTATTTCTATCTTTTATCCGACCGAGGAACGTTTATCCTACCGAGATTTTGTTTATCCGACCGAGGATCGTTTATCCGACCAAAATCCGACCACAAAATTTTTATCCGACTAAAATCCGACTTATCCGACCACAAAATTTTTATCCGACTAAAATCCGACTTTCCGACTTCGGTGGACACCCTGTAGCATTCCTTAGCCGTAGGCGAAGTAGACTAATAGTGATGACGTGTATATTATTTAGATACCGGAATAGGGAAAAAGCGATTTGAAGTCACCGTCGCTCAACACAACAAAAACGAACTCCGGGGTAAAAAGCTATTACGGGCTTATTGAAGTTGAAGCTGAAAAAATTATTTAAATTCCGAAGACTTAAAACTTAAATAAATAAGCCTAAACATTTTTAAAGATGAGTGTAAGCGGTCGTTCGATAGTCGTAACTATGGTAAACACTAGTCCTAGCGTAATAGTAACTAATAGTAGTCAATTATTAACAAATATATTTATTTGAATATTGATTGTTTTCTTTGGTCCTTATAGAAATAAATGCCTTGGTATTTATTAGTAATAAACTTACACTAAGATTATGACTTTAATTATAATTACATCATTAGTATTAGTAGTCAATAGCATGAAATAATAAAGTTCAAGGACAAACGAGCAAATTAACTAGAACTAGAGGGGGAGAGCCTCACTCAGAGCCGAGTCACTAATTCATTTACATAAATCATACTCGCAAGGACATTCCATTTCGCATAATATAATATATCACATAATTTAACATTATATTGATATTTCGTATATTCTGATACGATTCTGATTAATCGTCCCATCACTAATTAACGCACAATACGTATATAAAGAAATTTCAAGTGCATGTTAATATTTTGCAGCCATATTGGTTTTCGTTTTAACTCGATCATCGGTTATCTCGATGCCATTTTTCATACCCCAACACCGTCGACTTAACCAGTTTCGACTGTATTAATATCATGACCAGAGCAATAAATTAGCAATGAATTGAGTTTTACAACATGCCCATCAAGTTCAAGATCTTAAGGGTGAGGCGGGGATTAGATTATTTGGAGGGAAAAAAAAGTATTTATTCAATAACAAAAATTAATATACATAGTCCAGTTGTTTTTTTACTTAAATGATATCGGTTACAGAAAAGCCTATGAGAAATAGCTTTCCACAATCCATACAGGGGCTTGACGATGTAAAGGGAACTGTAACTTGTAATCACATACACAAAATATCTCTTTCTTTATCTTTATCTATATATAATTCACCAAAGCGAGTATACACAAATGAGCATGACGAATGACCCTCGCTGGGGTCGGCCAATCAGTTTATGGTCGGCCAATCAGTTTATGGTCTCCAGACCAACAATGGTAGTTGCGGTGTTCCTTCACAAAATAACATGTTATTTGTAGTGTAGTGGTTATCACGTCCGCCTTTAATGCGGAAGGTCCTGGGTTCAAGGCCCAGCGAAAACATTATTTTTTTAATCAATCTGTGTTTGTGCCCGTTCTTTTCCCCCTTTTTTGCGAACATGGCTGACCCTCGCTAGAGTCGGCCACTCAGTTTATGGTTGGCAAGCTAGGTTGGTGAAGGGTGGTGGGCAGGTAGATAACCTCAGTGTGAATTTCTCGAGACCAACAATATGTCGGTGGTCCCCCCCTCCCCCCGACGTTCATTCATGTTTTGATTTCTTCGTGCTGTAGTTTGTGTCCATTCTTTCCCCCCTTTCTTTGCACTATCCATGAGCAAGTCTGCGGCGTATGCTACGTCATGGGCGTATCTAGTATTTTCTATTTCTGCTATTTCCTTTTTGTTAACTCATTTAAGTGATCATTTATTAAACAGGGAAAACCTTACACAAGTGTCATAAGCTGTCATTGATATTTTGTCCACTAAAAAAGTAATTTTTGTATCAAATGTAATTTAAAAAGTGAATAAGGTCAGTGCAATTCTATAGTCCAATAGATTTTAGGAACTAAGTACATTTTTAACGACACAATCCGAACCAAAGGGTTAAATAAATAGGTTTTAATGTCCTCTGTAAAAAAATATATTATTTTTTGAAACAGGTGGTAAAATAGTCAAAATATCCAATATCTTCACTTTAATTATTTAAACTTTCTTCGGTACAAAATTAATCAGCCTTTTGTAGAAGACTCACCCATTGTGAAAAGTTTATTGAGACATTTGGTAGCCTTATCAATAAGCACTTCCCATCGACCGGCATAGTTTCTCTTTCTGGGAAGTCCCATAACTCTCATCTTGTCAATCAGAGTGTCTGTACCGATGATATTATAACGTTTTTCAGGGTGGTTTTTCTGCATATTGATAGCCCATGTGGTTTTGCCTGCTCCTGGGAGTCCCACGATCATTATCATCTATAGAAGACCAAATTATCACAAAAATAAGCTTGACAAGACAGAATTGTAGAAGCAGTAAAAATCCAACCATGACAAGTAGTTATATCAAGTGATATTAAAACAATGGAGGTGCCTACAGCGTGAGGCCCCTTTGTATGAAGATATGCAGACAAGAAGAACAAACAGATGATTAGAAGGTTCCTAATTCAAAACTAATTGAGGGAAAAAACTGTTTACATGTCTTAGACACGGATGTTAAGTTATGAGGGAAAATATGTTATATAAGAAGAATCAACTCCACCAAGAAAGAGCTCAGTGGAATAAATCAAGAGGAAACAAAGGGAAAACTGCAAGCAAAATAGAAAAAAAACCAATATTTTTAAATTAACTCTGGGATTTAACCGTTTTAAGTCACAAAACATAAAGGTTACACAATTCTCTTAAAAAATTGGTACTTGGTTACTGGTGGACAGAAGACTGGGGCAGGAGAAAAGGTTTTCAAATGGTGATGGCATACACAAAATGATGACCAAAGGAAAAGGGGGGGGGGCTTTGGTGTGGAGTGGGAAATAATAAATCCAGTAAAATATAAGGCTACATAAAGTGAACATAATTCTGAATTAAATAATGCAATGCAGGAACTGAAGAAATGTGTGTAATCAAATCTGAATTCTAATAACTCTGGTAATCTTTTCAGCAGATGTAATGTGAGATTTGTACACAAATACATACATGCAGTACCCCTAAGGGGCTTTTCATTAGAGAAAACAGGTCCTGTGTGTTGTCAATGAGTGTAATGATTGATGGTATTCTGCCATAAGACGGTTGGGGGAAAACAATTATTTTAAATCAATTCTATTTAAGATTTGAAATGTATAAATAAGATTTGCCAGATCTTTCAGTCAAAAGTCTTAATAAAATCTTGCTAAAGGTATGTTTATGGCTTAGAAAATTGTAATAAGATATTTACTATGCTTCATAAACTGGAGAGAGAAAATATACCTAATTAGCTTTGAACAGATTTATAATTTTTTAAATGTATGTGCGTGAGGGTGGATTAATTTTATGTATTTACTGTATCTAAATTAAAGACACTGAAAACTACCAAACCCTTGGAGAAACAGAAAAATAGTATTAAGATAGTATTAAGATTATTGAGACATCCATTTGCATAACTAGTGCAAATAAAATTTAAGTTACAACCACCAATTTAAATTTTGTTTGATGCTCAGGTCTTTCCACAAAAATAACATAAATCAAGGTTACCAAGTATATGAACAAATTTTATTGGTAATATTTAAAAGAAATTGGTTTCATTTACTAAAAGAGACACAAATTAAGCAGGCGTCATTTAGCCCAAGACAGAAATTATTGTCACTCATTATAATAGGGTTGACTTATCATGAAAACTTTTCATATTCTCAAAGGAAGGGTAGTGCTTTCATGATTTTTTTTTGTTGTGTGGCTAGGACTCAAAAAGTACAGCCTAAGTTAGCAAAAATGGTGAAAGCCAAAATCTTGCTTTTATAATTTCAATGAAAAAGAAACTCCTTTCGTATTAGCTGTCAGATACCCCCCAAATTGTTTTAATATTTTTAGAGGTCTCATAAGATAAGTACCATGATGAAGAAATTTTAATTGAAATTTTTGTTGTTGTGCATGATGAAATATTGGCAAGTCTATATTGTTTATGATAAAAACAGAAATATGTTGGATAGCAGAATGTTAAATTGGGATAATATATTACTGTATCCATGGAGCTTAAATCCCAACAAGCCATAAAGTTTGCAGTTAGTTATTAGGATGAAATTCATCATAAATTTGTTTTATTATCTCTACAGATAAAGTGAAGAGAAATAATAAAATCTTTTGTATGAAAATATACATTAACTGTGCCATAACCCAGAAAGACATTCACATGCTCAGTTTTCCAATGATATGACTATAAAATCCATGCGCAAAGATAGGAAATCAACAAACGTACGTCCTAAGCAGAAAACATGCACTGGTTTTTGTACAGATGAAAGTTGTTTTGTTGTTTTTTGGCAGAGTCAAGTACATTCAAAATCCATGCTGGCATGGAAAGCTTGACCAGAAATTGACAATATAGATGAAAGTTGTTTTAGTATTTTGATTTAGGTGCTATTTTAGGAACAAACAGGATTGTGGCTTGTGACCGAGTCATACAACTAAAATAGTTACATCTAGGCATATTTTCTTCACTATGTTTGGTATTTCAGTTCAAATTTTTGTTAAAGTAGCTGTTGATTTGACTTAATTTTAGGCCATTATAAGTACACTTAAATTTTTGTTAGTGCACTTCTTCCTATTTCTCTTTTAGGAGTCATATATTACTTTAAAAACAAATGGTTATTAAACCTTAAGTGAGTGAAAATATTGAAAGAATAAGGTATTAAAACTTAAGTGGGTGATAGTAAAAAATATATATATTTATATAATTAATTCACAAAGAAAAAAGAGAGTAGTATTGAATTTTTAAAAAATAATGATTATTTCATTTATAAAACAAAGTGAAAATTTTACTCCACCTTATATTCTTATATCAACTTTTATACATGAGAAATCAATTTTAAAAAATAATATATTTTTGTTTTCAAAATCAGAAAAGCAAAAGAAGCAGAAGCAGTTGAAGAATGCTTTTAAAGACAGCGCTCCTTTTTCTATATTTGACAAAGATTGGTTATCGCTATGGGGGAAAAAAAATATTTCATTGATGAAAATAGTTGGCTACTGCACTTGGTGAGTTAGAGTAGTTCTTTAAAAAGAAATTCTTAAATAAACTAATAGACAGAGGAAGTTAAGAAGTAAAATTTTTGAAGTTCTTTGCTTAGTCCCAAAAATTGAATTTTTTAATTAGTAGTGTTTTCTCCCTTAAATTATAGGTAAAATCTCTTAAACTTAATAAGCAAAAATATAATGTAACAGTAAAAAAAGTGATAATATGCTACACTTGATGTTTACCTTATTCATGTTTATGAATTAGTTTTTAAAAGTAAACGAATTCCTAAAAGTTTCTATTTACTCTGTCTATTTAACAATATTCAGCGAGATAAAAAATCTCAAAGATGGTATCTTTTACTTGTGACCTGATGACAGAAATGGTGGTGGGACAATGAATGCAGTTATCTTCTCTTTTCAATTTTATAGCACAAGAAATAACTAGCATGTTTAGCCCAAGATCACCAATTAAATAGAATGCAGATAATGTTTTTATACATTTTTTTAAAATACAAATCCCAAATCTAAAATCACTACCTCACAAATCACTACACTTTATAACTGCACTATAGTCATTAAATACAATATCCACAAATATACAAACAAACTTAACAAACATATTTTTTTAACAAATGTAATTACTTTTTTAGAAATCTAGTATGGAAAAGGAGTCCGGGGCTTCAAATTGTAACTGATACTGACATTAGCGCCTGATCAGGGAAAATCTAAACAAAACAATGTGTCCATTGCAGAACTCCAGTCAATTAATATAGAAGTCCAAGTGAGTAGGACGGTTTTAAAAAGTCTTTTAAGTATATCATTGCCAATAAACCTAAAAATATCCCAAACTTTTGTTTGCACATTATGGATAATGCTTCTATAACTATGTTGAGAATTTAGTTTCCCAATTTTGAGTAGAAAAGGCTGATGATGCATTTAACCTTATATTTTAATGACACAGAAACACATGCAAAATTATTTGATCTATCTTATAGAGATTTTTAAAATATTTAAAATGTCATAATTGTTCACTAGCATAACTAAATATAAGAAAGAAAATACTAATGCTAACAAAAGTGGTCCTGAATCTTGATAACTTCATGCAGTAGCCTCTAGTTTCTTGCAAAGTGCTATGCAAAGGTGAGTTTTAGGGTCTAAGCTAATGTATTAGTACAGAATTTAAAAATTTGCTAATCTTGTTACAAAATCTTTCATGCAGTAATTCACTATGAACATATATTCACATCATAAATATGGAGGCTAGAGCTTAAGTGACTGAATTAATTTTTTTCAATAGGAAAGTTGAAGAAAAATCAGTAGCAAATAGCAGATTACATTCCTTGAGGTATCTAAATTATACAGCCAACTTTTCATGGCTTTGTAAAAAGAAAATAAGCATGCAAGAAGTGATGAGAGCCTTTCCATGTCTGTCACATTAAGAAAAACATTGAATACAACACTATAAGACAATAAACAAACTTTGATACAAAGTTGTTGCTCTAAAATGAGCCTGAAGAGGAAGAAAGGAGATCTATACCCTTAAACACTCAACATACAAAATATAGACTTCCTTCAATGAGCTGAAAGGCACATCATCAGTTAAGTAGTTTTGAACTCGCATATTTCCACTTATTTTCTGCATATTATGGCAACATAAATAAAAACAATACAATAACCAACAAATGATAATGAGTTAGAAAAATAAGATGCCTTATATGTGAATTCTAGATAAAAATCCGAAAGGAGAAAGAATTTAAAAAATAGGGAAAGACAAATACAGTAGAACACTTAGTTGTTGAGTCAAATTTCTACCAATGAATAATAAAGGTATGGATGATGTTTTATTTTACTAGCATCCTTTTAAGCACATGAGGTTTAAGCAGATACAAGTAGGTCTTAAAAATGATAAATGTATATTTTTAATAAACTTAAATTTGAATGAAGTAGTCAGAGAGAATATAGTTCATTATAAAGTAATTCTAGTTTTTAATTTCTGAAATCAGAAAGTATGAGATTCAATGTTTTAATCTCTCCTGATGTTCAGCAGATATTCTTAATGATAAAATTATACATTCAACTAAAGTGAATAAATAAGAAAAACATTATTCAATATTGCAGTTTTTGGTGGTGTAAAACTTGGATAATATTAGACTTTGTATGTGTATGATAATTATAAGTTATTTAGTTATCATCAATCAATTAAAGTTAGATTTATCAGAAAGTGTTAATACTAAAAACAAACAAAATATTTTCCTTCTCTTTAAAGTTAGCTTCGGGATAGCAATATTTCCACTTTGTATATTTCTCCACAGATTCTTAACTTTTTTTCAAATGCAGGGCTAAAAACAAGATGCTGAGTTCTAAGCGATTACAAACTCACTTCATATAGAGAGCACCGATATATCACTGACTTTATCTGCGTCTCATTATATTTGGTGCCTTAAACTTTACCTCACAATCTGATTTTCTGGCAGGCGGGGTCATGCCCCGAACTCTCTCCAGCAACTGTAGATGTCCAATGTATCTGAAGCCCATAGGGGGCGGAAACCAGGCTTCCATCTGCCCGAAGTTCACCTTGAATCTAAAGATGATTAGATGAGAGAAGCACAGGCCACATTATGCAATTTTTTGTGATACTGCTAGCAATGCCCGAAGGGAATAGACGATGCTGACACAGAGATGAGATGCTGCCAAACAAATGGTGGTAATATAGCCAAATAATTCAGAGGGAAAAGGTTATTTCAAGAATTTGTCAAGTTTACATAAAATTGAATTTATTTTTGAAGTATTTAAAAGTAGCAGAAAACTGAGAGGTCGAGAAGAGAATATTTAACTATACTATAACCTTACTCATGTAATTTAGAATCTCTTCTTAAGTATGAAAATGACATTAGTTGTTTTGCATTGAAGGTGTAGAGTTAGGCGAAATGCTTATAATTAAAGGCTAATAAGCATAAACAAATTAAAAGGGTAGTTGCCTTTGTTTTATTTTTTTTTCCTTAATGGAATACCAATTATGTGTTTGTTTCCCAATTGGCTAAAAATTTCTAAGAAATCAATAAAACTATAAGGCTAAGAGCTAATTTCAGAACGGAATCTCTATTAAATGTTAAGGTAGGTAAGTCAAGTAAAAGGTAGAGCTTATTTATTTCTATTAGTATTGTTAAAGTACAGTATTTGTTTCAATTAAAAATGTTTCATACATATAATAGTAACATTTTATGGCTTATTTGACTTTCGGGAAGTAGCAGTATCACATTAAAGCCTGAAAACAAATGATAAAACAACAAAGTTTACAGAGTTAAATATTAAAATTATGCAAATATGAAGCGCATAAAACTAATACAAAAAGGGAAACAGAATTAATAACATGTATATCTGGCCAAGAAAAAAAACCATAATGAAATGGTTAATGTGAGTGAAAATATACGCGCAGGATGGAGGTCTATAAGTCTATTATAAATGTACTATGTGTAAAATAATGGTGAGTGATTTCCTTGACCACGATGAACACCCAAGGGAAACATGCATGAAAAAATATTCAAATCATGCTTACTGCCTTGATATTTTGTTGAGGAAAAGTTTTTAAAATGTAGCTATTGTAGTTTCAACTGTTTGGTATCAAATCAATGAAGTGTCTTAAATACTTGATAAGTTTTACATGGCCACAATAAGGTCATAGAGAAGAATTCTTTGTTGGGGGCATATTAAATACAAAATGGATTGGCTAAAATGTTAATCAATCAATACAATGACAGAATACAATCCATTGGGGATGCATTTTTTCATAATTTAATTTATATACATTTGTAGACAATAAATATGTAAAGAATAATCAACGGAAGTAAAAAAGAAATGATCGAGAATGTTAAATGGGCATTCATTTAAAGAAAGCAGGCAAAGCCTGTGGATATTATTGTTAAGAATAATTCCTACACCCTTTCAAAATTTATGTTTACCACACATAACATTGATTATAGTGATGACTATTTGCACATTTATGACTGCATTATTTTTCTTAGCTTTAAACAAAATGTTTCAGTTACTGAACAATATTTGAAAAAAATTACACTCATCATACAAAGTAAAACTTCAGCCCATTTAAATTGTGCAGGTGCTGGTTCAATCTGAACTCTTTATAATACAATTAAAGTTTTAAATTTGTATTCTAAATGAAATAATTTCATCATGATGAAAGATTGGAAACAAGTTAAGAGGCTAATCTTTAATCAATTTTAGCTATCAATATTCCTGTAACTCTCTGTAAAAAATTGTAACTTGAAGAATTAACTATGTAATTTTGTACTTTTAGAAAAGGTCAGTTAGGTTGACTTTTAAAAAATCTTTAAAAGAGACCCACCTGTTTTAGATAAGAAATTAGCAAGTAAGCAGTGTCACTTCATATTGTGTTTGGAAGTGTCATAAATGTTGAGTTTAAAATTCTTGAAAAGAATAAGATTACTAAATTATCTCTTAAACATTGGGAGGTAAATTGCTTTCTTGTACTTGGATTAACACAAACATCAAAATAAAGAACCTAACGGTGTAAAGCTGTCTTGCAATAAGAAACTTCAGATAAAGTAAAAGGCTCTAGTCAAAATACCAAAACTTTCAAATAATTGTTAGTAAAATGTCTTAGGCATGGAAAGGAAGGAGTTATTTTTATGTCAATACTGCAACAAAGATTGTTTCTTCCCAAATACAGTTAAAAGAATTTATCAGTTTTAGTAATATCATTATATATATGCCAACATCAAGGTACACTGCCAATTCAAGTTTTAACAAAGGATAATATTTGTAAAATTCAAAGACTTTTGATGGATTAAAATAAATTTCACAGAGAATTAATCGATGACATTTAAAATGTAAGGTAATGAAAAACTGTAATAAATAAATATAACAATGTATTAGTTCTTCCAACAATGAAATTTTTAATATAAAGAAAAGCAAGTTCTGTAAGATTGGGAAACTTAAAATATGCATGTGAGCAACAAATAGTAAAATATCATTCTCCGGAGATTTTTTCCAAAATAAAGAGATCAAATTGTTTATACATTACAGTTCCTAGTTCTTAATATGCAAACTATTTTATCAAATATTTACTTTGTGTTGAGAAATTAATATTTCTTTTTCATTTTTAATTGCTACTATAATAAGTGAACAAGACATTGGACTACTGGGTAGTATTTCATACAATAGCATCTTTGAAGGGTTAAATATTAAAAATATTTTTTCCATTTTTTAGACATTTTGATAAATAACATCCCTTAATATCAAAGAAATCTGTTGCTTATGTGTAATATTCAAACCCAACTACAACAATATAGACAATCATATCTACACAAATGATGTAAACACTACTGATAAAGAATAACTTGATAATCATTTCTAATTTTTTGATAATTTAATACACTGTCCACCTCTTTGTCATACATTTTTTCCAATACATGTTTTAAATCTATTATAAAAAGGAAATGAATTAGATTACCAAAATGTGTAGTGAATATGCAAAATTGATTATTAGGTATTTTAAACATTGGCAGGGAAGCTTTGTCTACATATTACCTATCAAAATGATTGTGTTTGGTTTAGGGCATTTCAGAAATAAAATTAAGAAAAAGATGACTAATTAATTAATTGATTAATTCATATTAAACAAAATGGTAGATAATGTATGATCTACCACCAGGTGATAGACATTCAAGAGATATGAAAGAGTAAAAGATAATTCTTCCATCACTTCCTCAAAACAACAGTCTCAGTGAGAAGAGGGGATTTCTTGGATTGGATTGAAATTCATTTTTTGAAGAAAAATAAATGATTAAGACAAAAAGGGCAACATAGTCATTTTAAAGTAGCATTAAAATAATATATAGACGCTACCAGCATGTTAATTCATTTTTTTTTAAAACTTACCTGCAGTTTTTTGAGAGAATATGAGGAAACAGTGCCATTTCCTTGCTGCCAACTGGAAACCCATGCAGTGGGGCAGCAATGCCATACCAAGTGCCATTTTTCATAAATGAGATGCTTGCTGGTCTCGAGTCCAAGTCTAACATTGCGCCAATGACATCACCTTCCCCAAAACGAACAGCATAATCTGTGAATCTATTGTTGGTTGAAAACTTGCCAGTTCCTCCATATCCAAAAGACCAAGGTTCTTCACCTGGAAAGGTATACTTATATATTTAAGAACCATGAGCTCTACATTTTTACTGTGTAACATAGTATTCAAAATGAAAATGCATTGCTTTTTTAATACAAGTCTGAAAAACTGGCTTAGTTTTAAAAATATTTATCAAGTAATCTCACCCAGCTGGAATGATGAACTATCAATAGACCACCCAACACGTATTATATGTGGGTCAGTTTCATCATGGTCGTCGCCAAAGTCTGTTGGTAAATGCTCAGTAATGTGAAGTTCATAAAAAACCTGTTAATGTTATAAAAATATGATATAAATGTACATTTTATTTACACACACACTATATATATATATATATACAGTCGAACCCACTTACCTCGAGCTCGGTTAGCTCGAACACCCCACTATCTCGACTTTTTATTATTGGAACCGCCAAACTCTCTCTTTGTCTTAGCATTTTTTCATCTGCTAATTCGATTTTTCTAAGTCGCCGAAACCTAATACCTCGAGCACAAAAGAGGGCCAAATTTACAACTTAACGTTGCTTAGCCAGCAATGCATTTTTAGTTCAAAATAGTGTTGACATCTCGCTTTCTTCGAAACTTCCTGCTATTGTGTGATTCTACGAGATTTCAATAAAAATTACCGGATGTTATTATCTTCTTTCACTTTCGATCCATGTGTGAATTAGATGTATTCACCCGAGGTGCCCGTAAATCGGCGTTAGCGATCTTTATTCCGTCATTATTTCGCATTGCATGTTATATTATTATTAAATTTAATTCATTTTCTGATGCATTGATCATTTTATTTTTTAAGATAAACGAATATTTTTAGAATTGAAAATAAAGGTTTGTATCGAGAATCGACAGTGGTTTTTATATAATTAAATAAAAAATTATTATTCTTTTAAAAGTTTGTTGTGTTGCTTTGTTACCAGTAAGATACGTGACTTTGACACTAACACGCGCGTGACGATGAAATCAAATCATTTTCTTAATATTCCAGTACATGTATATAATATTATTAATATACACGTCATCACTTTTGGAGGTCGAATTCTGATAAGGAATGATTTTTTTAAAAATTCGCTTAGACATAGTTGCCGGCCGAGGTCTAACACACAGCCCACAGCGTGCTGTGATGAACGGTCAAGGCCGCAATTTATATTATTACAAGACTGAGGAAATTCGAGAGCGTTCTGATAGTAACAGATATCCTGCACGTCAAAAGCATTAAACTTAAAATTACCATATTGATATGTTTATTTTTTTTTATTCGCTGATTCGAAGGCATTGCAAACGCGCTTTGGGACTAGGCGAGGCGTAAACTTTGACCTTTCAGCGCATGCGCAGACAATTATAAACTGATAACTTATTTTGAATTAAATGGAATCGAAACATGACAGAGACATAATCAAAGTCCTTTACTTCAGCATAAATATATATATATATATATATATATAAATTCCAGATTAGTCATAACTTTTCCCGACTTTCAAGGCCGAGAAATTTTTTTTAAAGAATTCCCGACTTTTTCCCGTTTTCCTGAGTGGGAAACATGGTTATATTTAAATTTTAAACGGTCCTTAAAACGAACGGTCATTACAACCTTAGGAAAGAACGAAAAAATATTAGGGTTCCGATACGATTCCGATTAATCGTCCCATCACTAATTAACGCTAACTAATTAATCATGTACATAAAGAAATTTCAAGCACATGTTAATATTTTGCCGCCATATTGGTTTTCGTTTTAACTCGATCATCGGTTATGTCATTTTTCATACCCCAACGCCGTCGACTTAACCGGTTTCGACTGTATATATATATATATATATATATATATATATATATATATATATATATATATATATATATATAATATATATATATTATATATATATATATATATATTATATATATATTATATATATATATATATATATATATATATATATTATATATATATATATATATATATATAATATATATATATATATATATATATATATATATATATATATATGAAATATCCTATAAAATCCTGTTTCAGTTTTGATAAGATAAACTCCTCCTGATCTTTTTGAAAATAATAAAACAATTTTGGTAAAAATCATGAGTGAACTTGGTGATGATGATTCACATTGAAACATGTTTTTGAAATTGTATTTTAACTTTGGTGCATTTATGAATTTAAAGTAAACGCAAAGCTTAATATTCTGGGTAAAAATTAAGTTTCATTTAGTGTTTAAAACACTTATTTGATGTTCAGTGGTCAAAGACATTTTTAGGTTGGGTGAAAAAAGGCAATTGTCGCCCAATGGAAAATAATGGGAAAAGGTCAGAATTTTTTTTGCGTCTAATAATTTAAAATAAAGTTTTTTTTATCAAGGTTACTTATTAAAAATTAATTATCTTTCAATGACTCGCATATTAAAATTTAACTTAAGCATTCCCAGGTAACAGCATGGTAAAATTATTTCTCTTTACTTTGTGCTGACTACAAACTATGAGTTATAACAGTCAAACCTCTCATAATGAGTTTTTCGCATTAAAAGTTGCTCCCGGAACGAGCGAAGATTAGCATAATTAGTGTCCCTTAAAGGGAAAGTCCCATTTTCCTGGAAATTCATTTGTAAGCCGGCACGTCCGCCCGATGTATTATTCTGTGTTAAGCAGGGGCGGATTAAGACTGCACGGGGCCCCTGGCTGCAATTCAAACTGGGGCCCTATCCAGCCAGCGTCCCTTTAAATAAAATGATTGCTAGCAGCTAATATAAGACTGTAACTTGTAACTAAATAGTTCTCATACTTTGTCTGTACTACAGGATCGGCCTTCCCAGCCAAAAAGGTTATTCATGAAAAAAAAACAAATACGAAGAAATAACTGTTTGCAAGTATCTTAAAATTTAGTGTAAAAAGACAATTAAAAAAAAATAAAAAATGAAAAATTAAAAAAAATTTATTCCCCCAGCCGGAATCGATCGCGTGAATGTTTGCACCGCAGGCCGAGTTTCTTCCACAAGACCACACGAACTTGACGAGAGATGTAAACTTAAAAAATATAAACAATATTCTTCAATATTTTCTCTTATTGAGCATATAAAATCAAGTTTTTATAAAACCATGTCCGAATAGCGGTCAGATTAATAGATAAGATTTTATTAATTTATTTAATTTATGAACTTTTCAGAAATTCATGAAAACATTTGTCCACCTTTATATAAAATATACTAAATTTGGGGGCCCCTAAATCATCGGGGGCCCCTGGCTCAAGCCCGTTCAGCCCCCCCCCCTCTTTATCCGCCATAGGTGTTAAGCACTCGGTCTGTTAGCGAATTGTTTTCGTGTGTGATCAACTGTTTTTACAAATTTTGTATTCAGACAGTATTCGCAATTTTTTATGTGCAAAGTGTAATATCCTGTGCTAAAATTTCTTCTAAAAAAAACACAAGACAATCATTAGAGAGGGAAAAAATTTTTAAATAACTGTTTAAATGAAACGAAAAACCACTGAAAAGCGAGAACAAGGTGGCTAATCTAGCGCACAACTACAATCGGCCAACATCAACGATATGCACTATTCTCAAGAAAAATTAAGGAGATGTCTACGAAACAGTTACTACACATTTTTGTCAATTTTTGAAGTGTCGGCAAAAACAAATTCTTTGGACAGTTCTCTAGTTTAAAAGGAATAATTATTTGTCATAAATTCATATTTTTGTTTAGGTTTTTTTGTTTCAAAACTAAATTGTATTCTAGTTGTTTCACTCTTTAACAATTTATAAGTAATTTTATTTGAATAAATGTTAATAAATTTTTTTGAAAAATGAGAAATTTTTTCAGCATGGAACGGATTATCGTATTCTACATTAATTTGTATGGGAAAAATTGTTGCGTATAACGAGTGTTTCGCTTAACGAGTAAGACTCTGTAACAAATTAATCTCATTATGAGAGGTTTGACTGTACTTATATTTCCCTTATAGGTAAATATAAACTAGAACTTCCAGGGAAACATCATATCTAGTTATGTAGTTGGATAGATTTAATGGAGGTTTTTGCAAGCATACAGAAATTAATAAATACTTTTTTCCTCAAGACTGAGATTTAAAAATTTTTTAACTGCATAAAAATCAAGGCAATGTGATTATTATATTTGAAGATATAAAGCTATCTGTTAGCTGTTACATTTTTTCTGAGGCTTATTTTTACACATTCATAGATACAGAAAATGCAGTCAAAATTTTCCTGGCAAATAAGAAATTAAAATAATAAAATATTTTTACGGAAAGCATGGTTTTACTAAACTTCTTTTTAATACAGCTAAATTATAGTTCTATTACTTCTAAGTAATCATTACATTAACTTCCTTACCTTCCCTCGACAGACTCCATAAGTAGCCCTAGCTCCAGCCCATGTGAAACAAAATCCAGAAGGATTGTTCAGCACAGTTCCACCATATCTAAGTAAAATAATAATTACAGTGGGAAAATATTTTAATACACTGCAAAACATTAAAAGTAATTTGTAGTTTAACAAGTAATTATCCCAAACTTACCCATCTGGGTCTATAACTAGATTAAGGTCTGAATTAAAGTGATCCAACACAACCATGGATTCATCTAAATTCAATTCATCAAGATCTAATTCAGGATCTGCTTGCCATCGATTGCCTGCCTGTCCCTGTCTGCTGCAAAAGAAATCAACTAAGTATCACAAAAATCAATTTCACACCTAGAAATATTAATAAATAAGGCTTACTTTAACTTCTCAGTTTATTAATGATAATAAATAACTATTGAAAATTCTTTATACAATCTTAATAATATTTTGGAAAATAAATATTTCAAAGAGGAGGATATAGAAATAAAACGTACCCCTTCTCTTCCTCTTTCTTTCTGAACTCACTGACAGTCCCAGTTACCAGTTGGGGCGATGGTGAGGCTTGTTGATGTTGAAGTTGAAATTGGTGAAGCTGTTGTGACTGATGTTGAGACTGAGCTTGTTGCATTTGGTGATGATGCTGTTGGTGTTGAGCGAACAATCCAGATGACAAAGGTGAGGTGGCAGTCAGCTGAGTAAGAGCACCATAGGGCGACGCTAATCCACCTGGCATGGCTTGATGCAGAGCAGACATTCCTCCTCCCATAGCAGAAACAACTGGACCACCAACTCCAGTCATATGTGGTGGAAGTCCAGAAATACTGACCATTCCTTGATGACCCATTCCTAAAGCCCCAAATGCTGCAGCAGATGTGACAACTGGGGATGTCATAACAGGTGCTCCAGCAGCATGTGAAGCAGCAGCAGCTTGAGCTGCCATTTGTTGATGATGCAGCACAGCTGGTTGCAGTGCTCCATGAGGGTGATGTCCAGAAATTCCAGGTGGAAGCTGCATTGCCCCGGGCATAACCATGTATTGCTGAGGCATCATCATAGGCACAAGGCCAGCTGGATACTGATTCATTTTGTTGTTTTTTATCCAGATAATTGACTAATGTAATACAAACTGTCTATTCATTACTATTTTAGCCTTTTTTTAGCCTGTAAATAAAATTAAATGTTTATTTTAAAACCAAGCTCTAATATTAATTTTTAAGCAAAAGTTTTATGCAGTTAAAATACATTTTTGGTATAATTAATGATGAGATTTTGTGTGATAGCAAAAAAGATGGTCTTTTAGGTAGGGGTCTACCGATATGCATTTTTGCAGAAATTGCCGATACCGATATTACCGATATTTTTTTTGCCGATATGAGTGCCGATATGAGTATTTGTTAGGACAAGAACCAGCAGTCATATTTGATGACGTCATTCTTAAATTTATCACTGGTAATTATTTATCTTTTATATTAGGGGACTGCCGATATTACCGATATTTTTTTCTCATATGAGTGCCGATATGAGTATTTGTAAGGACAAAAACCAGCGGTCTTATTTGAAAACGTCATTCTTAAATTTATCACTACTAATTATTTATATTTTATATTAGGGGTCTACCGATAATCACCGATATGCATTTTTGCCGATATTACCGATATTTTTTCCGATATTACCGATATTTTTTCCGATATGAGTGCCAAAATGAGTATTTTTCAGGACAAAAACCAGTGGACTTATTTGATGACGTCATTCTTAAATGTATCACTCCTAATTATTTATATTTTATATTAGGGGTCTACCGATATTACCGATATTTTTTTCCCGATATGAGTATTTGTTAGGACAAAAATAACAACGGTCATATTTGATGACGTCATTCTAAAACTTATCACTCGTAATTATTTATATTTTATAATTTAGGGGTCTACCAATATGCAGTTTTGCCGATAATACCTTTTTTTCTTCTTTTTTTTTCCGAAACGAGGTTTCTGATGTGTTTACAAGATCCAGATCATGACCTAATAGGACTCGTGACAAAACGAACCGTTCTTTATAAAACTGTACACGCAAAATTATGAACTCCTTTTGAAACTTCTATTTTGACTCATAATTATTAATTCTAACCAATAGTTCAATGGCTTTTGCACACGGCCACCTTTTATGAATGAAAAATGAGAACAAAGTGATTGTAATTGAGTGAAAATGAGGTTGAAAAGTAAATGGTTGCCAATGACATCAAGTCTGCACACGGTACATTTTGTTATTCCATACGAAAAGAAATGTTTTAGACATGTGTGATTTTGCGCGCATCTTTGCTATTAGTTAATTAGAGCAATTACGTGAACATAATGTTTACATGTTATCAATTTATTAGAGCAATTACTGTATACTCGGTATCGGCACTATTTACACAGTATTTCCCAGTATACGAAAATCGGCAGATACCTAAACAATATCATAGCACATGGCACACTGTATCGTGGCTGTACATATTAATACTAGGACTCTTTTGGCTATTTCAATACCGGTATCGGGTTCGATATATAATAATTTGTCGAGATATTGTAAATCTAAATGATAGGGTGTGTTTTTTGTTTTGTTTTTTTTTGGGGTCAAAATTGCACTTATTATGAAATATCGGTGACGTCAATATCGGTACCTTTACATGCTACCGATACCGCCGAAATCCAGATATCGGTGCCGATATATCGGCCAGCCGATATATCGGCCAGCCGATATATCGGTAGACCCCTACTTTTAGGTTAAATGATAATTAACTATATAGATTTTTGTCTGAAGCGCTCTAAATCTATATTTGGCTGGATCCTATTTACGTGGCCAAGATGGCGGCGAGTCATTTCCGGGCGAAGTGATGTCTCTTCGACGCTACCATTGCTATACACAAGTTACAATTTTGTTTTTCATGGATTACCTCCCCTTGCCCTTTGTATTTTACTCGATTGGCTCCCCTTGTAAAGTATCTTGTCCGTTGGTCTTCATACGCGTCACTTATTAGTTTCGAATAAAATTTAATGATCAGACTAGTGCAAGACCGGCATTAAACAAGTAGGCGAGGGCCGCAGGCCCGAGCGCAGGGGCTAAAATTAAGCAATCCGGCGGATAATCTAGTTTTTATTTCAATGGTACAAAAAACATGCGGCACTATATGCTATGATGCGCATGTAGATGCACAACAGCCCGCAAAAATTCCTGGCGGGCAAATTCTTTTCGCCTGAAATACTGGGTGCAGTAGCATCGCGGTTGAAAGTTTTCTGAATTTTTGTGTAAAATTGTTCAAAAAGGAAAGTGAATTTTTCAAACTGGAAGTGTCAGGGTTAGGTTTAGCTATAGAATTTTAGGGTAAGTTTTGCTAGAGAATTTTAGGGTTAAGGTTAGGTTTAGCTTTATAGTTTTTAAAAAGTGTACCCTTCCCGGTCTTCCTATATTCGTGATTCAGACGTATGAACAGTGGGTATCATTTTTTTCTTACTATTTTTTGCTGTTTTCCAAACTCGGCAGGTTGCTAAAATAGCCTATAATTTTTTTAGTAACATTTTGCTGTTTTCCAAAATTGTAATGTTTCTAAAAAAAGCTAAAAATTTGAGAATCCCCTGGTCCCCCCATCCCCCTAAATTCCAATGCTATGCACTACTTTCCGGGGGTCACGTGCCTTAGCAACAACGGTGGCCGCCCGGAAATGACTAGCCGCCATCTTGGCCACGTAAATCCGAATTTACCCTACATTTATTTATATTATTATTATAATCACAAGTCAATTTAATTTATATGTTTGCATTTAAATTTACCAAGTGAAAGCCTGTGCCTAATTAGCCTAATACAACATATATTAATAATGATAATGCATTTAATAAATTAAAAACGTGAGTTATCATGAGAAATAATAATACAGTCGAACCCACTTACCTCGAGCTCGGTTAGCTCGACCACCCTATTATGTCGACGTTTTTTATTGGAACCGCCAAATTCTCTCTTTGTCTTTGCATTTTTTCGTCGTTTAATTCGATTTTTTTAAGTCGCCGAAACCTCATAACACGAGCACAAAAAGGGGTAAAATTTGCCACTTAATGCTGGTTATCTCGATCCCCATGACCAATCGCCAGCTTTTGAAAATGTTCTTATCGATAGGGCTGAACCGATCGGTTCGGTTACTCGGCATCGGCCGATTTTTGTATACTCTGAGATACTCGGCAATCGGCCGCGTAAGTGATGCCGAGTATTACGTAATTGCTCCAATAGCAAAGATGCACGCAGAATCGCATGTCTAAAATATTTAGTTGCGTATGGAATAACAAAATGTACCGTGTGCAGACTTGTTGTCATTGGCAACAATTCATCCTTTAACCTCATTTTGACTCTATTTTTTTATAACCAAGGCATACAATTTCTGCCTCGCTGGTGACGTCACAGCCCGCTTGCTCACAGCGCTGTGTTACTGTTACTAACTTAAATCGCCAGCTTTTGAAAATGTTCTTATCGATAGGGCCGAACCGATCGGTTCGGCTACTCGGCATCGGTAGATTTTTGTATACTCTGAGATACTCGGCAATCGGCCGCGTAAGTGATGCCGAGTATTACGTAATTGCTCCAATAGCAAAGATGCACGCAGAATCGCATGTCTAAAAAATTTCGATGCATATGGAATAACGAAATGTACCGTGTGCAGACTTGTTGTCATTGGCAACCATTCATCCTTCAACCTCATTTTGACTATTACATGTACTGTACTACTGCTTTGTTCTCATTGTTTCATTCATAAGAAGTGGCCTTGTGCAAAAGCCATTTAACTATTGGTTAGAATTAATTAAAATGTATCAAAATTGAATACAAAAGGAGTTCCTAATTTATTTTTGTACACTTTTATAGAGAAGAGTTCACTTTGTTATGAGTCATATATATTATATAGGTCATGATAAACAAATAACGGCAACGCCTTTGTGTAAAAAAAAACTCGAAAATCATGTGCATGTACATTCTCATTTATTAACGCTAGGGGTCTACCGATATGCCTTTTTGCCGGTATTGCCGATACCGATATTTTTTTTGCCGATATGAGTGCCGATATGAGTATTTGTTTGGACAAAAACCAGCGGTCATATTTGATGACGTCATTGTTAAATTTATCACTCGTAATTATTTATCTTTTATTATAGGGGTCTACCAATTTTTGCCGATATTACCGATATTTTTTTTCCGATATGAGTGGCGATATGAGTATTTGTTAGGACAAAAATAACAGCGGTGTTATTTGATGACGTCATTCTTAAATTTATCACTCCTAATTAAATTATATTTTATATTAGGGGTCTACCGATAAGCATTTTTGCCGATATTACCGATATTTTTTTCCGATATGAGTGCCGATATGAGTATTTGTTAGGACGAAAATAACAGCGGTCATATTTGATGACGTCAATCTTAAATTTATCACTCGTAATTATTTATATTTTATGATTAAGGGGTCTACCGATATCCAGTTTTGCCGAAATTACCGATTTTTTTCTTCTTCCCGAAACTAAGTTTCCGATGTGTTTACAAGTTCCAGATCATGACCTACATAGGACTCATAACAAAACGAACCGTCCTTTATAAAAATGTACAAGCATATTAGGTACTCCTTTTGAAACTTCAACCTTGACTCATATTTATTAATTCTAACCAATAGTTTAATGACTTTTGCACAAGGCCACCTTTTATGAATGAAACAATGAGAACAAAGTACAATAGTAATATAGTGAAAATAAGGGTGAAGGTTGAAGGGTTGCCAATGACAACAAGTCTTCACACGGTACATTTTGTTATTCCATACGAAACGAAATGTTTTAGACATCTGCGATTCTGCGTGCATCTTTGCTATTAGAGCAATTACGTGAACATAATGTTTACATGTTATACATTTATTAGAGCAATTATGGTATACTAGGCATCGGCACTATTTACACAGTATTTCTGAGTATACGAAAATCGGCAGATACCTAAACAATATCAAAGCACATGGCACACTGTATCGTGGCTGCACATATTAATACTAGGACTCTTTTGACTATTTCAATATCGGTATCGGGGTCGATATATTAATTTGTCGAGATATTGTAAATCTAAATGATAGTTTTTTTGTTTCCGTTTTTTTTTGGTCAAAATGTCACTTATCCCTTTACATGCTACCGATACCGATATTGCCGATATCCAGATATCGGTAGACCCCTAATTAACGCTAGTGATGGGATGAAAAATCATAGGGTGCTTACTGTAAACAAGGCTCCCCAGATTTTAAAATATATAATATAACAGACTACAGACAGTTTACCCACCCCCACTCTCAATCTCCCACACCATTGTTAGGCACTCCAACTCAAAATTTCAAATACATCTAACACACACAAACAGCATATCATAGGAAAGAGCTCACTTTCAGTTTTCCAATGACACCTGGATCATTGTTCTATCTCTTTTAGGAGAAAAGTTATAATTTTTTTAGTGAATTAATTTTCCTCCTTATTTACCTTTGTAATTAATTCTAAAAACTGTGATCGAATATTAGCTCTTCCCACACTATTTTGTTCATAACTCAGTAATTAATGAAGATAGAACCCTGCCATTTAGGGGATACATTAATAACACATACTTAAACAAAAAACAACACATTAGGTGTGAATTAAATAAATATATTTTATAAAACATGACCATATAAGGACAAGGGGTCAATAGCGACAAATGTCAAAAAATTCTGTTTTACTTCAAAATAGCATAACTTTTAAACCAACAATGCCATAACTGTAAAATTTTCAGTACAATCAGATAATGCCCAACTGAAATTAATGCAAATAAAAGAATACATTAAATGCAGATCAGATCATTTTTGCACATTTTATAATAAAAACATAGATTGAAAATCGAACTCTGCCGACAATTTACAATTAAATGTATAACTTTAAAACTATTAAAGCTTTTGCTATGAAAATTTCAGTACAAACAGATAATGCCCATTAGAAAGTAATGCCAGTTATAAAATACATTAAATGCAGATCAGATAATTTAGGCATATTAAAGAATAAAAACATAGATTGAAAATCGAACTCTGCCGACAATTTACAATTAAATGTATAACTTTAAAACTATTAAAGCTTTTGCTATGAAAATTTCAGTACAAACAGATTATGCCCATTAGAAATTAATGCCAATTATAAAATACATGAAATGCAGATCAGATAATTTAGGCATAATAAAGAAAAAAAACATGGATGGAAAATCGAACTTGGCCGACAGTTTATATTTAATTACATAACTTTAAAATTATTAAAGCTTTTGCTATGAAAATTTCAGTACAAGCAGATTATGAACATTACAAAATAAATGCATATAAATAATACATATAATGTAAATCAAAAAATGTAGGCATAATATTAAAATTACACGCGCATGATTAAAAACTAAACATGGCCAACACATTTTAAATTTAAATGTGTAACTTTAAGATTAATAAATCTATTGCAATGCAATTTTCAGAACAGACATATAATATTTAGTTGAAACCAATGCATATAAAAATAAAATACAATTCAAGAAATTTATACATAATTTTAAAATATTTGCGAGCGGAAAACTGTGAACGGCCGAGACAATTTACATTTAAAATTGTATTTTTAATACCAAGTAGGCTATTGCAATTAAATTGTTAATTAAAAAAGGACTTCAGTGATAATCAAAACAAATAAACAAACATTAAATTCAAATGCAGATTATATAACTATGCATAATTATAAAAATTATTTTATGACAACATAAATAAATGTAACTTGCAAATTAAAACATTTTAAAAATTGAGCACTTGTGTCCAAGGCAGGATGGCCATCCCCAGTAAAAGTACAGTAGCATATGGAGTCCTTGTCAATCTGAATATGAAAGAAAGAAAAAAAAATTAAACTAAAGAAAATGAGAGTCACCTATGATAACATCAGAAACTAAATGAGATAATGTAATTTTTTCATAATCTATGACAGAAAATACTAACTTACTATAAAACAGGAAAGCAGTCCATTCTACCAGAGAGTAGCATGGACAGCTTTTCCCTAATGTTCTTCTGACATAGAAAAGAAACTGTCTCAAAAAAATCGTGGACACGGTTGGTAGTTCTGGCTCCTCAGCTCAAGCAGCACATCATCCTCGTCTATAGGTAGATTAAACACATCCTCCTCTCTCGTGAGTATCAGTCCAGGGTGTTTGTTGATCTCCTCCGCCTCCAGGCTGGCTATGCATGTCCTCATGGGTGATATCTGTTCATTAAACATTGTACAAAATTCATTAAACATTTTACAAAATAAAGAAAAGGCTAAAGACAATACCATAATCAAGTGGCTTTAAAAAAAAGACTAAGTTCAAGATATTTAAGTGCAGAAATTATGTAGACAAAATTAATATACTCACAGTCATCCAGGGTCAGGTCAAAAGTTTTCCAAAAAGACTTAATAATCCAAGTGACAGGAAGATAATCTTCTGTATAGAAGGAGCGTCTGTAAACAGATAAGATAAACAAATGGTAATACTGAAAAAAAATAATGAAAGTAATAAATTCCTTATCTTAAAAATAACTGCCGGGTAAAAAAGTTAAAAGCAATTACAAAAATAAATTTAATGATACTAATACTAGTACAGTAAAACTACTTTGAGCTTGGGTTGGTAACTAATACAAACTATGGGGGGGATTCTTGTTTGAACAAATTAATTCGGTATTATTATAGTATTTCATTACAATTGATCTAGCTATTTTATGACAAATAACTTTTTTTCTTTTACAAATATTTTGTTTTATCTGTACAAAATCTCCAAATATCATTTAAACATGTCTTAAATTCATTTAGACTACTCTACTTTAAACTGAATATAATATAATAACTCAATCTCCCTGTGTTAAAAAATTTTTTTAAAAAAAGATGGCCGCCATTTATCCGATTACAAAAAATTACATGGGTTATCACCTGGTGAACCTTATTATTAATTTTCCAAGCGGTCGGTGATGTTTAAAGTAAATGCATTATATCAGAAAATGAATAAGCTTTCTATACAATACAAGATCTAACCTTTACAGTCATAAGTAAGGGGAAATTTGACAGAGTTTCCACTTACCAAAAGTATAAGCTCCAATTGTTCATCGAAAGAATGGTCCAAATGACACAATATTTACACCCTCGTGATCGGAAATCTTTGGCGAAAAAAGTTTAGTTTGAATTCGAGTTATTTTTAGAAAATGACGCATAAGAGAGACAAAGGCCGACGCATACCGAAAACCCGCCATTCACAACTCGTCACAGTGCCGCCCCCCGCTTAGCCCGCCGTTTTTTTCGGCGCGCGCAGCGAGTATTGGAGTGCCTACCATTGTTGTTGGTTAGTCCTATTAGCATCAAGTTACCGAAGGAATTCTAAGTCCATTGTAAGCTGAGGGGATCGTATGGAATAATAAAATGTACCGTGTGCAGACTTGTTGTCATTGGCAACCATTCATCCTTCAACCTCATTTTGACTATTACATGTACTGTACTACTGCTTTGTTCTCATTGTTTCATTCATAAGAAGTGGCCGTGTGCAAAAGCCATTTAACTATTGGTTAGAATTAATTAAAATATGTCAAAGTTGAAGGTTCAAAAGGAGTACCTAATTTATTTGTGTACGTTTATATAGAGAAGAGTTCGCTTTGTCATTAGTCATATATAGGTCACGATAGACCATTCTAAGTCCATTGTAAGCTGAGGGGACGGACCCAAAGAAGATGATTAGGAAGAGAATGGTTAGGGGACAATTAGGGGATGTGTAGGTTACTTATTTGTGTAGCTTGTAAGGAAAATCAAGCAAGTGGCTTCGTAGGCACAGTATCGCTCAATCTGGGAATCACCGCAAAACGGCGTTATATTTAAACTTCAACGGTAATTAAAAACGAACGGTCTTAACAACCTTAAGACAAAGAGTAAGAGTGAAGAAATAGGGTCCCGATATTCCGATACGATTCTGATTAATCCTCCCATCACTAATTAACGCACAACACGTATATAAAGAAATTTCAAGCACATGTAAATATTTTGCCGCCATATTGGTTTTCGTTTTAACTCGATCATCGGTTATCTCGATGCCATTTTGCATACCCCAACGCCGTCGACTTAAGCGGTTTCGACTGTAATAATAATAATATACTTTATACGAGTAAAAACTGCAGGGTTACCCTTTTTTTAATTCCTTCAAATTGAAAATTGTATTCAAGTATGGAAAGCGTTATCCCCAGAATTCTGCGAATAATTTTCAACGTTATCCCCAGAATTCTGCTAATAACTTTGAACGTTATCCCCAGAATTCTGTGAATGACTCTCGACGTTGATGGGAGAATTCAGTGAACTATTCTCAAAGTTAATTTTGAACATTATTTATCATTATATCATGTATATTAAGTAAATTCACGTTGATTTCTAATAATTATATCTGACCTGAATAAGAAAACAGTACCAGCCTTATTGTTTTTCATATTGATTTTAAGTTTACAATTATATTTTAGACAATTAGACAATTTTAGAATCTGTTCAGTGCCCTGAGCTATTTTTATCTAGCTCTAAGTATAGTCCATTGCCATTGCGTTTTGGATATATGATATAGGCCAATATATTTATCATATATATATATATACATTTTATATATATATATATATATATATATATATATATATATATATATATATATATATATATATATATATATACATATATTATAGGATTGGCTATTGGTACTATTATTAATATTATTAGTAGTAGTGATAGTAATGTAGGCTTTGGCTTTAGGCTTTGACTTGACTTAGTAAGGCTTAGGCATAGGCAAACTAGGCAGCCGCCTAGGGCTAAGGCCTCCGATTAGTTTCAATCATTATTATCACTAATTATGATTAATGGGGGCCTCGCACAAGAATTTTTCTTTATTTATTCTTTTATTTTTCTATTACATTTTATTTAGGGCCACCAAATTCACTTCGCCAAGGCCAAGGGCCTCCAATTCCTTTAGACCAGTCCTGCAGTAATATAGTTTTTTACAGTCCATGACGTATTAATGGAGAATATAGGACAATATATTTATTTATAATATAGGCTAATATAGGATAGGGTATTAGTACTATTATTAGTAGTACTACTATTAGTGTTAGCAATATTGGCAGTATTATATTCAATTGCGCCGCTACAAAGGTCGCGTCGCAGTGGGATGAACGTGAATCATTTAAATATTATGCAATAACAAAAGATTTAAAATAGAAAAAAAATAATTAAAAAGAAAACAAAAAAAAGATTCCCCATCTAAAAATCGAACCATGCACAAAAAAAATAATTTAAAAAAAAATATTCCACTAGCGAAAATCGAACCCTGTACCACAACGTTAACTGTCCTTCACTCTACCAAGCGGCCACGAGGATATGTAGAATATTTGGCTTTTTAAACTGGGTCTCTATAACCACAGAATTCTGGGGATAACGTTCAACGTTATTCGCAGAATTCTGGGGATAACGTTGAAAATTATTCGCAGAATTCTGGGGATAACCACTCCGTTCAAGTATTTCTAGAGTAGGATAAAGTTTGTAGGCTTCACTGCCCACTACTGCATAGTACACTTACACAGACCACACTACAGACTACAGTTACTGTACTGTTACAGTGTAACTGAGTGTAGTCTACACTGATAAGTCTACAGTCTACACTACTAATACTAAATTTATGACTGGTTACTGTTGAGATTGTCTTCTCAGACTTCTCTTGTCTTTCTCCAAGTTTCGTGTACCGAGGTCAGTGAAATCTGAATAAAAATATTCAATAAAGAACTCAAATAAGAAATCATAATAAATAGGCCTATGTCTAAGTCTATTCATTAGATGAGTCATAATAGATCCGGGGGAGAGAAAAAAAATAAAAATTGAATTTATTGAGCTTGACGTTAACTACATCGTGGCTCGCAAATACTTCCATGACAATGAATTAGCTTTCCTTTCAATGAGAAAATTGGCAAGTGCAAAAAAGGACTCTCAATAATATAGCGTGAGGGTGTTTTTTCGGACACAAACTAACCTGTGATATTTAATAGTATATCACCGATCACCTGAATTTGTCGGCCATCTTGAGATTTCATGAAAGTATTTCACTAACGCATTTTCCATAAGTTAACTTCAGAAAATATCGACTGCTTTAGCCTATGCAAAGCAAAACTAACTATGTATTTAATTATCAAACTTTCAATAAAATCTCGTTGAAATAAAAAGAAATTGGGGAAGGCTAAGTTTTAATAAAATGACAATGTGTTATTTGAAATTCTGCAATTTTAACCACATTATCATTTGTATTAATATTAAGATGTTGCCTTCTTGCAACACCAGGCATAAATATGTTGTCAAATAAAACATCTCAAACTCTCAGCCACAACTGTCATTTTTCAAGTCGGTTTGCTGCAAAATTTTCGTGTGGTCTTTTCTGGATCTTTAATATTCCATTTCATTGAATTAATTTAAAGAGATGATTTAGATACAAATAATTTCTGATTAGAGGCGGTGCAAAGTCTTGCACGAGCTGTAGCACCACGTGAAACTTATCTTATCTGTTACAGACGCTCCTTCTATACAGAAGATTATTGCGTCCATAAATGACGTCACGCACCTGGGGGGGGGGTCCCCACATGTGTGACGAGGGGGAGTTTAAGAATTGTGGCGTCACGTCAAAACACGCTACTTTAAATGAAGTTCGATTTCTTACTCTTACTATTTATTTTATGACGTTTTACATGGATTCACGGTGTTGATATTAGAGTGCAGCCTTTCACTAAAATTATATACTAAAATGACAATAAAGTGATTTGAAACATACTCATTTTCAAATAGAAAATACCGCTTTTAAGGGGGTGGTCACAGCTTTTTGACGTCACATTGGAGGGGGGGGGGTTGCTAAGTTTTTGTGACGAGGGGGGGGGGTAAAAATCGCGTGATGTCATTTATGGACGACCCCCTAAGCTTATCTATGGTTTGGGTCTAGTCCTGCATTCTTTTTAGAGTTTTAAATGTTGATAAAGTGTTGGTTTTTCTTGTTTCTTCAGGCAACCCATTCCACGCCCGAATTCCGGATGGGAAGAATGAGAATTTGTATTTGTTTGTTCAGTACATACGGAATAAGAAAGGTGTTTTTATCCTTATGCCTATCTGAGTGTTGTATTAAGTTATCTTTGTTTTGTATTTCTAAATTAGAATTAATTGCTTTATAGGCCGTCCATAAATGACGTCACGCGCGTAGGGGGGAGGGGGTCACGCATTTGTGACGATGTTTGACGAGGGGGGTCGGGTAAGAAATGTGACGTCACATAAAAAGCGCAACTTTAAATAAAAGTTCCACTTAATTATTTGATTGCTTGCAATTTATTTAATGAAGTTTTCAATGGCTTCACACGTATTACGATATTAGAGGCAGACCTACGCTAAATACATACTTATATGTCCAAAAAAGTGATTAGAAACATGCTAATTTTCAATTAGAAAATAAGGCTTTTAGGGAGGAAGGTCAAAGTTTTGTGACGTCATAATGGATGCGGGGTCTAAATTTTTGTGACGAAGAGTGGCGTGGGGGATTAAAAATCGACCAAAATTGCGTGACGTCATTTATGGAAGGCCCTTTATGCATAATTACTACTTTACTTTTGGTTCTTCAATCCTTTAACTCTAGGCTAGTGTTTCAATTTGAAGTGTAATTTTAATGATTTAATGATTTATATTTTTAACTAAATTTCTAATAATTAGTTGAATGGTGTTATTCTTGTCAGTTTTGAATATTCTCCAGTAATGAACAATAATCTTATCTTATACAAATACAATGTAATTTTACAAATTACTAACGTCCTTTCTGTAACTAGTAACAGATGATTATTATTATATTTATTACGTCCTAAATTTATATTAATTGTGTCAAAATAGTTTTGATCAAAATCAAACTAGTTATCTTTACTATGTTCTTTAGGTTCAAAGTTCAAACAACTGATTGTTTACAAAAAAGATATCTCAAATAGCCTGATACTATACCTAACGATACTGATGGATACGATTTCTTCACTAAAACTTGTCTCAGCACAAGATGTTGCAAAAATATTAGATTATACATCTCTTATTGCAGTTATTGAAAAGGGCTTAGCGAATTTCTCGAATCGGGTGGAGTCATATGTAAACCAACCAGTTCGAAGTGTTGTTATAGTACCAAAATCTGATGGGTAGGCCCTTGCCATTAGTCTTAGTATCAGTCTTAGTATTAGCCCTTAGCTTAGGCGCCTTTTGCTTAGCGCCCTTAGTACATAAACTTAGTGATTAGTGGCCTTACCATAGGCCTAGGCTTTTGTTTAAACTTTAATGAATTAATTTACAGTTTAAAGATTTAAAACCATTAAAATTTAGCGGACACGAAACTCTCTGCCTTTTAATAATTATTATTGACATCAGTATTTCAGTTTTCAGGATTATTTCACAAATGATAAAAAAAATTATTATTTTTAATAATAATAATATGAGTACCCTCTCACTTAAATTTTAAAAAACCCGTAAAAAAACAACATTTTTGACTATAAATTATAAATACTTAATTTACAAGACATTCGCACGACAATCCAAAAATCCAAAATTGTAGTTATGTCTCATATTCATATATAAATTATAAAGGATTGATAGTAAAAAAACTACTACAGTCTACAGTCTGCCTTCTAAATTTCAGCTCGATTTGATCATGGGAAAAGGGTTATAAAAACTTGTTTAATATAGTGTGCACCGCACTGCGTGACAGGAAAGTATTGAAAAGGTTGTTCAATATAATACGCACCACGACACTCTAGCACAAAAATTAGCATGCTGCATAGAGATAAATAGAGATAATATAAAAATTCATTAATTTAATTAAAGTACAGTACAGTCGATCAATCTGAAATTTTGATAGATCATTTTGATCATCGACACGAGTCTGCCTGCAAAATTTCAGCTCGCTAGCATATGAGGAAGTGGGTTAAAAATCGATCCGACGTTTTTTCGGCAAACAATCAAGGAAGGCATCAAGCAGACGCCACGAGTTAATATAAAGGCTATAAAAATTGGGAGTTATTATATTATTAGTATAACTTTTGGCCATTCATATTCAATTTATTAAAAATTGCCATTTTTTTGGTTCTTTCCTGAATATAGATTTTTAGGTTGCATGCCAGTATACAGCAGAGAAGATGATGTATTAGCTACAAAGATTGTTTCTTTTTTCCCATTCAACAAAGATGTTCCTACACACCATGCTGTTGTGTTGGTTTTGTGTGCGCAGACTGGAATCCCAAGAGCTGTATGTGTTATTAATGAACTTACTTCTAGGTTCATCACTCTGAAACTTTATCATTTTTTGAGGCCCCTATCCTATTAACTCGTGCACGCTTTCGGATCTGTATATGTCGTCAATGATTCTGGATCTTTATATGTCGTCAACTTTTTCAAAACGCTCGTAAACACGTTTTCTGACTTGCTAGAGTGCTGAAATTTTCACAGTAGGTTTGGCTTGTGGGGAGGATTAAGCTATTAAAGTTTCAGATCGATCGAATGTACCGTAATTAAATTAATGCATTTTTAGTTTATCTCCATATAAGTATATGTAGTGGCCTGCTTTTGTTGACATTTTACGCATGAGGATGAGTTAAGTTCAGCCATCCGTGACCAGACCTTTTCCCTCCCCCCTCCGTTTACAGCAAAGGGGAGTTAAGGCAATCTCAGTCTGTAAATGTTTGTCGCGTTTAAGCATGATTAATACTTTTTAGTTATGTCTCATATATAAGGGATTTATAGTCAAAAACTTTGTTTTTATGGGGTTGTTTAAAGAGTTGAAATTTTCATGAATGAAACTAAGTTTTACAAATCTTTTGTTAACGCGTAAAAGTAGAAAATAAAATGAACAAAAAGACTTTTTAAAAAAGATGAGGCCCAGCCTCAGGGAGGATTGTAGAATCTCGCATGAAAAAGCAGAAAATAATTTTTTAGTCACAAACTAAGTAGTCACACAGGTGGGACTCAGAACTTTTGTGTTAGTTGATCAAATTTTATATCTCACATTAAATTCCACAATTGGTCACAATAAATATCAATAAAACTAAAGAGTTCTGAGTCCGTCCCCCTGTGTGACTACTTAGTTTGTGACTAAAAAATTATTTTCTGCCATTATTCATGCGAGATTCTACATGCCTCATTGTATCTGGGCCTCATCTTTTTTAAAAAGTTTTTTTTTCCATGTTATTCAGGAAATCTATTAAAATTTAGTAGAATTTTCCAAGATTAGATTTTCTTTTTTTCAAATATGATATTTTTTCACCAGCTACTGGACGGGGATGTAATAACTGCAAGAAGGACAGCAGCCACATCAGTTGTAGCCACAAAGGTTAGTAAATTTAAATAAACTTTTGTACACATTGAATTATTACTTGCATTATTATTATTATGATTCAGTCTGTATTAAGCTTTAGAAAAATATCTTCTACAGTAATTCATTAAAAACCAAATGTCCCAGAACTCAAATATGTACTTTGAATCTAAAAAAAAACTCCATATGAAAAAATACGGACAATGCTTTTAATTCCAAATGCTCACAGAGTGATTTACTTTTGAGAGAAATACATGCCTTGTGCTCAAAAGGAGAAATTTAATTAAAGCATATTTACCTCAAACCCAGTATGTATTTTGAATATTTCGTTAGACACAGGAAAGCATAAATTCAGCTTTCATTATTTTATAATAGGAAACATTTATCTTACGACTCAAATGGGTCCTGAAATGAATTGATTTTGTATTTCATGATATACCTGTTCTTTTGATTCTTGTTAGGGTGGACTAAGTATTATGTTTGGTGTAGAGTAAATTGTGCATTCAGTTTTAAATGTGTATGGTGCTGAACAGTAAGCAGATATCCCAATGTTCCTCTGTTTGAATGACCTTTGAACTTTGTAAGAAAAAAATGAATGTAAAATGTATTTGAATCATAAAGTTTTAATTGTTTCCGACATTTTTTAAAAGTAATACTTTTTTTTAATTAGTAAAATTATTAGTTGAATACCACTGTTTTTCTACCCTATTTATCACAATAAATGTAAATTAGTAGTTAAAAGTGAGTGATTAGAACTTTATTTTATACATTCTCAAGTATTTAGTAAATGGTGAGCCAAAGATAATGGCTATATTGGGATCAGGTGTTCAAGCAAGATCTCACTACAGAGCTTTGTCAGGGGTCTTTAATTTTAAAAAGGTAACAAAACTAATTTAATCCTAGGTTTTATTTTTTAAATGTATTCTAGTGAAAAATAGAAAATGAGTTATGAGTTCACTAACTTTAATATAACCCTTATTGTCTTTAGAAATTCTATGTTAAGCAAAATTAATTTTTTCTGTTTATTTACGATTAGTTGAAAGCTTAACACTCTTTGAAAAACTATGATTGTCCATTTTCTGATATTCCTGAGATTTGTATATGGAACCATAGACCAGAAGGTGCTCAAAAGTTAGCAGATGACATAGGCAGTGATTGTGTGGCTTGTTCTAAAGTCTCAGAGGCTGTGAAAGATGCTGATGTCATAGTTACTGTGACAAGTTCTAAACATCCCATCCTTAAGGCTAAGTGGGTCAAACCTGGAGTTCATATCAATGGTAAGACAATGTATGAGATGCCTTCTCCAAAATCAATAATAAAAACCTTAACAACACTGGTAAATTAAGTATAGAAAAATATAAGCACTTAAATGAAAATATTATTGACTGATCATGAAATTATGCTGTTTAATGTTTTATACCTTTAAATATGTATGGAACTAACAATGTATTTTAAAAAATGAAAGAGATTTTAAATAGCGTCATTATTTATATATAAACCTCTGTTCAGTCTATGTTTCTCAGTTACTATTTTCAGGAAACTAAAAACAATTGTATTACTGAATAAAAATATTTGTTTCATCTTAATTTGCTATTAATGATCCACCTTATTTAAGCTATTTTCTGAGAACTCTCAATATTTGCTTCTTCAGCTGTTGGTGCATGCAGACCTGATTGGTCAGAACTTGAGCCAGAGCTTGTTAACTCGGCTGTTGTTTATGTAGACAGTCGAGAGGGTGCCCTCAAAGAAAGTGGGGATATTATTTTAGCCAAGGTGAAATAATTATGTTTAATTAAATACTATTGAGTGCATTGAATATTTCTATGACACCCTGAGACAATAAGAATTGTTCAACTAATGAAAATTCTTTTTAAAAAACCCAGCTTTGATAAATAAACCCAAACTTTCAGATGATATACATGTATGTGTTGCTAAAAGAATTCATTTAGAAACTCACCAAAAATATAATGGTGAAATCTTGCATGTCTGACTGCTGATAAAAAGTTGTGGCATAGAAAGTGTAAATCTCATAAATAAAAAGAAAATCTCAGATCATTCAAGAGAAAAAAGATAACTTTAAAATACATTTGAATAGGGCTGCGGAAATTAACAATTAATTAATCGATTAATCGTTAAAATTTTTAATCAATTATAATTAATTTGATTTATTAAAATTCAATTAAAATTTAAGAAAATATTTCTATTTTTTTTCCCCTCCAATTTATGAATAATTTATATTTTTTGTTACTTACGCACTTTTCCCTTGTATTATTGTTATTTATTTAGATTTAAACAAAAAGGTTTTTCTTCCTTATGTCTTGCATAGCAGAAAATTTCTGCTGTGTTACATCACAAAATTTGGGAACCATGAAATTACCGCAACGCAACTTAAACGATTTTGCGAATTAATGAATTACAACTTAACGGGATCTATATATGAGTTCTAAAAATATAATTATTCGAAATTAATCGATTAATCAATTTAAATTTTTTCCCCGATTAACTTTTTTATTAGTACCAGCCCTACTTTTGAATTTTATCAAAGAATTGTAGTATTCATTATTTTAACATCAACTTTATTTTATGTTTCTGATCATTATGAGAGGTTTTATACTTCATTACACGTTAAATATTTATAAACAAAAGTATTAGGGAATAAAGGAAGTGTGTAATACAAAATCAGTTCAAAATGGAATTCAATTTCATCACAATCTATTTAGAAATAGATTAGTTTTCAAATTTTATTTTCTAAATATATCTATGAAAATGTTGATTTTTCCCCCCTAGGATAAGGTTATAACGAGTGCTCTGAGTTAAAGTGAACACTCAAAGAAAAATATTATTATGGAATAACACTATGTTTTGCCGAAACAATGTTTTACACTTATGTTTTGTTAACCCTTAAAGTTTTTTTCTTTTCACATTTATATTGCAGGCTGAAATTTATGCTGAAATAGGAGAGGTAATCAATGGAAAATGTGAGGCTAAGCGTGAACAGATTACCATTTTCAAATCTTTAGGTAGATATATGGTCAAACTGGTTTATTTCATAGCATAACTTTGTTTACACAGTTGACACTTTCAAAACTAGCAAGTCATCTACTGTTTTACTATTTGTTTATACGAATTTACACAATTTGAACTGTTAATGTTATGCATATGGCAACATAATCTTATCTTCAAAAAAGCCTAATTTATACTTAGAAACATTTTTAATATCATCAAGAAATATGTAAGTTAAAGCCACAATACACTAGAGAAAATAAGCGCTATAAATTACACCTTACAAAAAATGTTAACTTTTGAAATAAAATATTAATACATGGCCAATAATACATGGCCAAAAATACATGGCCTATATGCAGGATCTGATTTTTCCAATTGTAAACATTCTAAACTGTTTGTGGGGTGAGGGGAGGGGGGATAGGGCTTTTTAAGAAGGCAAAGTTTGGATTCATTCATTTATGGTAAAGTGATTACAATTTTTGGTAGATTTTACAGTGTTGATGGGTTTTTAGACTGTTGCAGAGGTTAGCGTACCCGCTGAGGACTTAATTTTTCACTGGAGAAAATAATAAATGTTCTTTGGTTTTATTAAATTGCAGTTTTTAAACACTTTGAATTTGTTGACCAAAATATTATTTTCTAACCTCCAGGTATGGCCATTGAAGATGCTGTGGCAGCTAAACTCATTCTGGATAAATTAAATTTAAATGATTGAAATTTAAGCCAATTTTTCATGTAATCATTAACCTCAGTTTATAAATAAATAAAATTCACATGCATGTCATGTTCCAGACAAACTGTAATTATAACAGATTGAACAATGGTATTAAAAGAAACTGATGATGCTTAAATGTCAGTGGCAGGATTAGGCAGCTCTCAATATCTAACATAATAACTAAAAAATTAATGCTGAAAAGACAGGTGCCATTAAGCTACGAGTTGTGACTAAAAAAAAATATTTGCTGTATATTTTGAGCTCTTAAAGTGTTCTGAAAAAAGGGTGGTTGCTAGTCTATTTAATTTAAAGGTATAAACCATTTTTATTTTTAAAAAATTGATTTGCAATACAGTGGGATATTTTCTACAATTGTTTCATTCCACTTATAAATATTGAGACATGCAGGGATTGACAGGCAGGGATTGACAGCTTTTATATTTTTAAGTTAGACTGGTAAAACATACAGGTGTACAATCCTCTTTACTGTGTGAGATAGCTAGAGTTAAGTCCCCTAACTAAATTAGATAGGTCAGTGTTGAAACTTTTAACTGAAAGTTCTTCTCCTATATCTTGAGGGCCACGAACTTCACATTAATCATTATGACATCTATGCACTGTAATGGAACATCACATTGATCATTATGACATCTATGTACTGTAATGGAACTCACAATGTGTCTGTTGTATTGATGATGATATTTCCCTGGCCGCAAGGACATTAAGAGGTTATCAGAAACTGAAAGGCAAGAGGACACTATCGCGTCAATTTTTGTAGCCTCAACTTGTCCAGTCCATGTTTGTCTTGGACAGGAATGAGCAGTTCCTCTATTGTTATCATAGATTTAAATCCTAATGCAAAGAAAGAAAGTTGCTTTTGTTGCAATATCTGATGTCATTGTTAAACCAAATACGTCCAACTCAGTGGTACAGCTATTATTAGTGCCTCCACTAGTGGGGTATTGTGCCTTTATCCATGAAAAAAAACAACCATAATTATGGTGTTGCAGTAAATGCTGCTACTGTAAATAGACAAGGGCTGCCCGTGGTGCACTGACTATCCCAGTGTTCCTGGTGCACCATTCCTAGGCTAGTGTTCTTGGTGCACCATTCCTAGGCCAGTGTTCCTGGTGCACCATTCCTAGGCCAGTGTTCCTGGTGCACCATTCCTAGGCCAGTGTTCCTGGTGCACCATTCCTAGTCCAGTGTTCCTGTTGCACCATTCCTAGGCCAGTGTTCCTGGTGCACCATTCACAGGCCAGTGTTTCTGGTGCACCATTCCTAGTCCAGTGTTCCTGGTGCACCATTCCTAGGCCAGTGTTCTTGGTGCACCATTCCTAGGCCAGTGTTCCTGGTGCACCATTCCTAGTCCAGTGTTCTTGGTGCACCATTCCTAGGCCAGTGTTCCTGGTGCACCATTCCTAGGCCAGTGTTCCTGGTGCACCATTCCTAGTCCAGTGTTCTTGGTGTACTATTCCTACGCCAATTTTCCTGATGCAATTTATTTCATGGTATACAAAATTCTATGCAGCATTTTTTTAGTTTGTGCTTGTCAAAAGATGTGCTTACTGCAATAACATTTTAAAGCAAATAATCCATTACTAGCTAAAGAATTCTAAGACTTGTGCATATACAAATTGTGTATTAATAAATTAATATCATTAATCAGTTCAGTTTGGTTTTGGGTTTTGGTACCGGAAATTGTCTGTGTTTTATACCAGAAACTGTCTGTGTGTTGTTGTTGTTTTTTCACCTGTGTTTTTTTGGTACCAGAAAAGTATGTATTAATGTTTGTTGGTAACAGAAATCATATGTGTGTTGGTAACAGAAATCATATGTGTGTTGGTAACATAAATCATATGTGTGTTGGTAACAGAAATCATATGTGTGTTGGTAACAGAAATCATATGTGTGTTGGTAACAGAAATCATATTTGTGTTGGTAACTCAATGAAATATGTTTTAATTGATAAACCGAGTTTCCTGGCGTGATATTAACATGATATAAAAAGATTTAATCGATTAAATATCTACAACACTTAAAATTACTTTAAAAAAAAATTCATGATTCCTGTTTGTTTACATGTTAATCCCCAGTCAACTTTTTGTTTAAATTGGTCTTTATAATTTATTTTATATATATATATATGTATAGGTTGTTTCGTGGCGTTCTGTCAACATCACGCGTACACTTTTTCTACAACCATTAAAAAATATGTATTCAGTGTATAAACATTTCTTTCATAAAATAAATCTCATTTATCTGAATTTTTTGTTGTAAATTACAACCAACCCTCAGGTGTCAGGGTTTGCAATATTTCACTTTAAATGAAACGATTGAAAAGTTTCAGGGTTTGTAATCAGTAATTGGACCCACCAAGCCAATTGCCAATATGAATGTTTTAAAATATGATGTCATACAATTACACGTACTAGCATGTTAATTAGTATCATTACTTAGCAAAAAAATTCACCAGTTCTTTTTTAAAACTCGATACTACGAGTCGTCATGGTTGGTTTCTGGCTGCCTAAAATATTTGAGTGATTCAAAACACATTCACCTATTCCAGGTTATCGATAGGTAGTTCCGCTTGATTGCGTCTGCGCCTATAGAATGTTAACGTACCTTGACGCCAGCGACTGACTGCCTGAAAGTTATTGAAACATTTGTGACACAACAACATCGTTGGATCAAATCTTGGCAACGTGACGATAAGATTTGATAACTTGTTTCACTTTATCACGGCCTGTGTCAACATCGTTAGATCAAATCTTGGCTATATGTGACGATACGATTTGATAACTTGTTTCACTTTATCACGGCCTGTGTCAACATCGTTAGATCAAATCTTGGCCTCGTGACGATAATATATAACATGTTTCATTTTATCACGGTCTGTGTCAACATCGTTAGATCAAATCTTGACCACATGACGATACGATTTGATAACTTGTTTCACTTTATCACGGCCTGTGTCCACATCGTTAGATCAAATCTTGGCCTCGTGACGATAAGATATGATAACTTGTTTCCCTTTATCACGGCCTGTGTCCACATCGTTAGATCAAATCTTGGCCTCGTGACGATAAGATATGATAACTTGTTTCCCTTTATCACGGCCTGTGTCCACATCGTTAGATCAAATCTTGACCTCGTGACGATAAGATATGATAACTTGTTTCCCTTTATCACGGCCTGTGTCCACATCGTTAGATCAAATCTTGGCCACGTGACGATAAGATATGATAACTTGTTTCACTTTATCACGGCCTGTGTCCACATCGTTAGATCAAATCTTGGCCACGTGACGATAAGATATGATAACTTGTTTCACTTTATCACGGCCTGTGTCCACATCGTTAGATCAAATCTTGGCCACGTGACGATAAGTGATAAGATATGATAACTTTTTTCCCTTTATCACGGCCTGTGTCCACATCGTTAGATCAAATCTTGGCCACGTGACGATAAGATATGATAACTTGTTTCACTTTATCACGGCCTGTGTCCACATCGTTAGATCAAATCTTGGCCACGTGACGATAAGATATGATAACTTGTTTCACTTTATCACGGCCTGTGTCCACATCGTTAGATCAAATCTTGGCCACGTGACGATAAGATATGATAACTTTTTTCCCTTTATCACGGCCTGTGTCCACATCGTTAGATCAAATCTTGGCCACGTGACGATAATATATGATAACTTGTTTCACTTATCACGGTCTGTGTCAACATCGTTAGATCAAATCTTGGCCACGTGACGATAAGATATGATAACTTGTTTCACTTTTTCACGGCCTGTGTCAACCGTCAAGATTGATTCCTTCGTGCCACAAACATTCTCTTATTTTTATAAATGGACTTTCTCAGAGTCCTTCTTTAGTTGAGTATAATAACTACGCACTACCAATTGTAATGTGTGCAGTGGAATTCCTAGAGTTGTATAGTTTTTATAAGAGTCAAGGATCATGGGATAGGTGAAGGTTCCCCGAGTTTTATCAAAACAACAAGTTTTCAATGTTTATTCAGGTTTTAAACTTACAAGTTAATATACATTTTTTAAAAAAAACATACTATTTTCCAGTCTTCTAGTACCTAAGATATGTTAAACGAAACATTTCACCATTACATGTATACAAATGGTACCCTCACCAGGCCTTGACTATCTAAAGTAGCCTAGATAGTAGAAGCTGGGCTCACGGGCTGTCCATATAAATAAATAGAAGTAAAAAAAAAGATTTTAAAAAACCACGTTTTTATAAGCGGACTAAAAAGAAGAAAATAATTTAAAACTTATTAGTTCAAGTACTTCGATTTAATATGACTAAAAACGTGGGGCGGGCGCTTATGAGGTTTAACATATGCGGTTCACTCATTCTCTCACTTATAGATCTCTCTTTTGCCCTCTACATTAGAAATCTTTAATTTTTATACCAAACACCCACCCCACGTTTTTAGTCATATTAAATCGAAGTACTTGAACTAATAAGTTTTAAATTATTTTCTTCTTTTAAGCCCGCTTATAAAAACGTGGTTTTTAAAAATATTTTTTTTACTTCTATTTATTTTATTCTTTTTAGTCCACTTCTAACAACCTGGTTTTTAAAAAAATATTTTTTTACCTCTATTTATTTTACCAAATACCTCACAAGCGCCCGCCCAACGTTTTAAAAACATTGTGATGTGGTCACGGGGCGAACTCACAGATGTCAACAAAAGCCGACGGTACAGATGCTTTTATATAGACTATAGATAACTTAAAAGTTCAATAATTTAATAACAGTACATTTGATCAATCTGAAATTTTGATACAATGCATTGTCATCCAAGATCTATCTGTGGTAAAATTTTCAGATCTCTAGGACCATCAGAAGTGGTTCAATTTTACGTTGGCAGATTTGAAAAAATCTTGGACAATGCCTCACCAACGAAAGCGAGCTAATAAAAACGTAGTAATAAAACAAACCCGTAAAAACAAAGTTTTTGACTATAAATCCCTTATATTTATATATGAGACATAACTAACAGTATTGATTATTTTCAAACATTTACAGACTGAATCTGTCTTAACTCAAGTTTGCTTCATAACCCTAAAGGGGGGGGGGTGTGGGGGGAGGGGTGGGTGGGAGGGGGAGAGGGGAAAAGTCTGGTCACCGATTCGCTTGACCGAGCTCAGCGTTACACGTAAAATGTAAACAAAAGCACCCCGTCGCTTCGTTGGGTCGCCTCAATGCGTCAGCTCAAACTTTCACGTGGCAAAAAAACAATAACAAACCGTGAATTTGAATTACATACCTCATATAAGGATAAACTAAAAATGCATTAATTTAATTACGGTACGTTTGATCGATCTGAAATTTTGATACGATGCATTGTTAGGTCAGACGAGTCAGTGTGCTAAATTTCAGCTCGATCGAATCACGGGAAGTGGGTCATTTTCGACTTTTCTTTTTCGCCCACCCAGCCCATGAGATGATGAGACGGCCGCGAAGTTAATATAAGGGATTTAAAAATAGTATAACATGTGTATGCTATTCAGAATGTAGCGACGCCACCCGCCATTTATGTTGCCTCTAAGGAATGAGTCAGTGATTGAAAATCTTCGTTTATTTCGTACTGGCCAAGAGGGTTGTAACGTATCTGGTCAAAGCAGACTTTTATTATTAATGCATATGTGCCTCCAGTTTGACATATGTCACCTGTGCTCCTACTTGAA
Source organism: Ampullaceana balthica (assembly GCA_944989445.1). NCBI lineage: Eukaryota > Metazoa > Mollusca > Gastropoda > Lymnaeidae > Ampullaceana > Ampullaceana balthica. Next base: position 178,120 of record CALYLW010001464.1, read on the forward strand.
CATATGTCATGTTTGTTCCCAGTACGAAATATGTCATGTTTGTTCCCAGTGCGACATATGTCATGTTTGTTCCCAGTGCGACATATGTGATGTTTGTTCCCAGTGCGACATATGTCATGTTTGTTCCCAGTGCGACATATGTCATGCGTGCTTCCAGTACGACATATGATACATGTCATGTGTGCTTCCAGTACGATATATGTCATGTGTGCCCTATTTAAACACCAAGTGTATATTGAAATAAAGTATTCGTGAAAAAACTCTGATTATGACCCCCCCCCCTTTTGTTTTGTTTCGCCAAATCTGAACAGGTCCCTAACGCGGAAGGCTCAAGCTCGCAAGAGGGACGTATTGTTTTCATAGCCTAATAGCACAGGTCATGTCACGCTGGCTACGAATGACGTCATCTAGAAGGCGTTACGCAGATCTTTTGGTTGACCGACTCCAATTCCCACAAACCGTGGCATTATGAAATCCAGAGAAAACAAAGTGTTTATTGGGCCATTTGATCTAGGACGAGACCGTGGGGGTCTGCCATGACCCATGGCTATTGTGTACATGTACACAGCGGACAACGAATTCAAGTACATCAAAACATGAGCTCACATTTACATATATTTATTGATTTGGTTGTTTTTTTTAAAGATTCGTGAACAAATGCCGAGACAATGTTCATGTATTTGAACTGAATTAAGAAATTCGTTCAGTTTGAGAATTATTTTGTCGATATCTTACAAACACATGTAATTAGTTTAAACGTTACAGTTTGTTTTCTTGCGTCTTCTTATACCTCCTATACTCTATACATGTCTTATTATGTTAAATTGTTGAGTACAATCATCTGACTTAACCTGCGGATAACACCATAGTCAACAATAGCACAGTCATGAACTTTCTGAACTGTTATGGTTTAAATAAACCCAACACAGCGTAGACTATTGAGCCAACCAAACACCACCATATCCATCACCATTACCATGTCAATCAGCAACACCGCGCCCATCAGCAACACCACGCCCATCAGCAACACCACGCCCAGCAGGAACACCACTCGAATCAGCACCACCACGCGAATCAGCCACACCACGCCCATCAGCAACACCACGCACATCAGCACCACCACGCCCATCAGCAAAACCACGCCAATCAGCAACACCATGCCCATCAGCAAAACCAGCCCATCAGCAAACCACGCCATCACCACCACCACGCCCATCAGCACCACCACGCCCATCGAAAACCAGCCTATCAGCAACACCACGCCCATCAGCACCACCACACCCATCAGCACCACCACGCCCATCAGAAACACCAGGCCTATCAGCAACACCACGCCCCTCAGCACCATCACGCCCATCAGCAACACCAGGCCCATCAGCAAAACCACGCCCATCACCACCACCACGCCCATCAGCACCACCACGCCCATCTGCAACACCACACCAATAGCAACATCACGCCAATCAGCACCATCACGCCCATCAGCAACACCACGCCCATCAGCAAACCACGCCAATCACCACCACCACGCCCATCAGCACCACCACGCCCATCAGCAACACCACGCCAATCAGCAACATCACGCCAATCAGGAGCACCACGCCCATCAGCAACACAACGCCCATCAGCTACACCACGCCCATCAGCAACACCACGCCAACCAGCAACAACATACATTTCAGCAATGACATGCCCACACCAGCCACCAGTACGAATTTAATCCGTTCCCAGGTGGCTTTCGTATCTTGGATCTTTCATACCTCGAACAAAGATTTACATGTAAAATACATTATCCGTTCCAAGCCAAGCAGAAACAACACTATCAAAGGGAAAATATTATAGTAAACTATTGGAAAACACTATATAACAAATAAATTAAATAATAAAACAATGAAAACGGAATAATATACATGAACAAATAATATGTATACAAATGTCAATTTTTACGTCTCGAGTGAGGTGATTAATTATTATTGTCTTTGAAGACATTACCATAAAATACGCTTTTCCAAAGATTTCACGAATTTAGGACACCAACAGCAAACGAACTACACAGTAAAGAAAGCCTGCACGACACGCACGAACGCACAGCTGCGATACAACAATAGGGCTAGCATTGACCAATAGGAGAGCAGAACTATTAGTGGCACGTTGAATGACGTCACGTTATTTCCAGTGTTTTGAGCTGTGCGTATTTTCGTATCTTGGATTTTTCTTCATATCTTGAAACAAAAATGTCTTCCAGTAACCTTTAGTATCTTGGATCTTTCGTATCTTGAAGCATTCGTATCTAAAGGTACCACCGTAGTCTTATCTTATCTTATCTGTTTCAGACGCTCCTTCTATACAGAAGATTATTGCGTCCTACGCTTATCTATGGTTTGTGTTTAGTCCTGCATTCTTATTAGAGTTTTAAATGTTGATAAAGTGTTGGCTTTCCTGGTTTCTTCAGGCAACCCATTCCACGCCCGAATTCCGGACGGGAAGAACGAAAATTTGTATGAGTTTGTTCTCGCATACGGAATAAGAAAGGTGTTTTTATCATTATGTCTATCTGAGGGTTGTATTAACTTATCTTTGTGTTGTATTTCTAAATTAGAGTTAATTGCTTTATGTATGATTACTACTTTGCTCTTGGTCCTTCTATCCTCTAGTGTTTCAAGGTTTAATGATTTAACTAATGGTGTTATTCTAGTCAGTTTTGAATATTCTCCAGTGATGAATCTGGCAGCTCTTTTTTGGATTTGTTCTAGTTTATCAATGTTTTCTTTGGTGGATGGGTCCCATACAGAAGATGCATATTCTAGTACAGGTCTCACCAAAGTGAGATATCATTTTAGTTTTATATCTTTATTACATTTGTAAAGGTTTCTTTTTATAAAGCCTAAGGTTTTGTTTGATTTTTTAATAACTTCATTGACAAGGGGATTCCATGATAATTTCTCATTTATTATGACTCCTAAGTATTTTGCATCTTTAGTTTGGGTTAGTTCCTTTCCATGAATGAAATATTTTGAATTTATTTGTTTCTTTTTCTTTGTTACTCTTAACAGTTGACACTTTTCTGGGTGGAAACTCATACTCCAGTTAGTTTCCCATTGTATCAATTCATCTAGGTCTTTTTGTAAAATTTTGCTGTCTTGTTCTGATTTAATTGTTCTATAGATTATACAATCATCAGCAAACAACCTAACTTTTGTTCCTGTTGAGATGTTGTTGGGTAAATCATTTATATATATTAAAAAGAGTAAGGGACCTAGCACAGTTCCTTGTGGAACTCCTGAATTAACCTTTATTGGTGCAGATTTAGATCCATTAATTATTACAGTTTGCTCCCTGCCCAAAAGGAAGTCTTGGATCCAGTTATGTAAGGAACCTGAGATTCCAAAGTAGTTAAGTTTTTTAAGTAAACTAAGGTGGTGAACTTTGTCAAATGCTTTTGAGAAGTCTAGTAATATTGTATCTATTTGATCATTTTTGTCTAAGCCTTTTGATAGTTCCATCTATTAAACCTATTAATTGTGTTTCACATGATCTGTTTTTTCTAAAGCCGTGTTGATGTGGGCATAGGGCATTATATTTGTCAAGGTGGTTAACTATTCTACTATATATTATGTGTTCTAGTAATTTACAGGTGATACTAGTAAGTGATACAGGCCTGTAATTACCAGGGTCTGATTTATCCCCTTTCTTAAAGAGTGGAGTTACGTTAGCTAATTTCCAATCCTGGGGCACTTTACCCTGGTTTAGAGAGGCTTGAAAGAGAACTACAAGGATTGGGGAAAGTTCATTGCTTAGTTCTTTTAATAACCTTGCAGGCAAATCATCTGGGCCAGTAGCTTTGTTTATTTTTATTTTTTTAGGAGTGAATGTATACCTATCTCATCTACAGTTATGTTACCTATGTCCTCCATTTTATTTAAATTTATTAAAACTTCCTTGTCGCCTGGGGCAGAAAAAGATGATGCGAAATATGTGTTTAGGATATTAGCTTTAGTTTCATTATCATTATAGGTTTTATTATTTGAGCCTTTTAGTGTGCATGGCTATTCCTGAAGGTTCCATTTTTTTCGAATTGATAAAGGACCATAAGTTTTTATTGTGATCTTTGGTAATTACATTGTTTATATATTCATTTTGGAGGTTTCGACTAAGCTTTTGTGTCAAGTGTTTAATCTTTAAGTATTTTTTGTGTATCCTATATGAATAGGTAGCTTTATATTTCTTAAATAAGTTCTCTTTTTGTTTGCATAGCTTTTTCAATCTAGAATTGAACCAGCATTTGTTAATTTTATTTGATGTTAGTTTTGTTGGAACATTCTCATCCATTATAGTTTTTAGATTTGTTTTTATATCTTTCCAAATTTCTTCTACTGGGCTATTTGTGTTAAATTTACTTAGGAAAGTTTGTTGGAAGTTAGCCGCTGATTGTTGGGTAATTTATTGGGTAGTTTTTATTGTATTGGTGACCCTAACAATATCATGGTCGGACAGTCGGACAGTCCTGGAATTATTTTATAGTCTAACACTAGTCCTGGTCTATTTGTTAGGAATACATCCAGTGTTTTATTTTTCCTTGTTGCTGTTTTTACTATCTGTTCTAGGTTTATGTTGTTTATAGTGTCTAAAAAGTGTTCATTAATTTCTTTGTTAGTTTGATGGTTATCAATTGTATAATTTTTCCAATTTATATCTGGAAGATTAAAGTCCCCCATAATCCATAGAACTGCATTTTTATTATTCTCTTTTATGAAAGTTAATTGACTACAAAGATTGTTCATGTATTCTAGGTTTGTATTCGGAGGTCTATATATACTGCCTACAATAAGTGGGGATGAGTTTGGTGTAATTATTTTACAATAAATAGACTCTATATTAAAATTTGGCTGTGTAGTAATTTCTTCAGCTATGATATTTGATTTAATTGCAAGTAGCACTCCTCCATAATTGTCTGGTCTGTCTTTCCTAAAAATATTATAATTGGTGTTTAAAATCTCAGAGTTATATATGTTGGGGTTCAACCAAGTTTCAGAACCAGCAATTATGTCTGGTTCTTCTGTTTTTATAAGTAGTTCTAAATCTGGAATTTTATTTTTTATGCCTAATTAGTGCCTAATTCTACAGCTGTTAATAAATAAATTTACTAAAAACATTACTTCTTCGTACCAACAAAACATTAAATATTTGTATAAAATCCACCAGTGAGGGAGCATTTCCATTTCCCATCATTTCCATAATGGAAGTCATTAATTGTAGAAATTTGCAAACAAACGAAAATCGAGAAAGTTTACATTAAAAATGTTAGAGAAACTTTCTTGGGGTTTTTAATTTTTAGCTACTAAAATACAATGGAGCCTCTTATTACGAGCACCTCTCATAACAAGTATTTCACATAACGAGCAAAAAATGTGAAGAAGTTGCTCCCTTAACGAGCGACATTTCGCATAACGATATACGCAGAAAGGGGAAGTCCCTTTTTCCCGACATTCATTGTGAGCCAGGACTTCCGCGTCGATGCATTAGTCTGTGTTTAGCACTCGGTCTGTTAGCGTTTTTTTTTCAATTTTGCATTCTGACAGTATTCGTAATTTTTTTTTATGTGCAAAGTGTAATAACCTGTCTTCGAAACAAAAAATCACAAGGAGACAATCATAAGAGAGAGAAAATAACTGCTGAATTGAAACGTAAAATCATTGAAAAGCTAGAACAAGGTGTGAGCGTGGCTAATCTAGTGCGCACTTACAATCGGCAAACATCAACTATCTGCACCATTCTCAGGAACAAAAACAAAATTAAGGAGATGTATGCTTCAAATGGAGTGTCAAGAATGGCTTCGAAACGGTGACGATACATTTTCGTTTGTACATTTGAAGCGTCGGCCAAAAAAAAATGTCTTCAGACAGTTTTCTAGTTAAAAAAGGATTAATAATTTGTCATAAATTCATATTTTTATTTACGTTTTTGGTTTCAAATAAAAAAATGTATTCCAAGTTGTTACACTCCTTAGCAAAAAATAAGTTATTTTATTTGAGTAAATGTTAATAAACATTTTTGGAAAATGATAATTTTTTTCAGCATGGAACGCATTATTTTATATTAATTTGTATGGGAAAAAATATGGTTTCATTTAACGAGTGTTTCGCTACACGAGTAAGATTCTGGAACGAATTGTGCTCGTTATGAGAGATTCCACTGTAGTTTCTTCTGCTGGTGCCACCCTCAACGAATTTTCTCGCACCCGATCAAGACAGAAAGACTCTGGCTTATAAAATTAATAGCAGGACATTATCTTAATTTTATAAGACACCCACCAAACCCTTGGTGGCAATTAGTCTGATATGGGGAATCTAATAACACCTCAGTTTGGTGGCAATTAGTCTGATATGGTGAATCTAATAACAACTCACTTTGGTGGCAATTAGTCTGATATGGTGAATCTAATGACACCTTACTTTGGTGGCAATTAGTCTGATATGGTGAATCTAATGACACCTTACTTTGGTGGCAATTAGTCTGATATGGTGAATCTAATGACACCTTACTTTGGTGGCAATTAGTCTGATATGGTGAATCTAATGACACCTTACTTTGGTGGCAATTAGTCTGATATGGTGAATCTAATGACACCTTACTTTGGTGGCAATTAGTCTGATATGGTGAATCTAATGACACCTTACTTTGGTGGCAATGAGTCTGATATGGTGAATCTAATGACACCTTACTTTGGTGGCAATTAGTCTGATATGGTGAATCTAATGACACCTTACTTTGGTGGCAATTAGTCTGATATGGTGAATCTAATGACACCTTACTTTGGTGGCAATTAGTCTGATATGGTGAATCTAATGACACCTTACTTTGGTGGCAATTAGTCTGATATGGTGAATCTAATGACACCTTACTTTGGTGGCAATGAGTCTGATATGGTGAATCTAATGACACCTCACTTTGGTGGCAATTAGTCTGATATGGTGAATTTAATGACACCACACTTTGTTTGCAATTAGTCTGATATGGTGAATTTAATGACACATCACTTTGGTGGCAATTAGTCTGATATGGTGAATCTGATGACACCTCACTTTGGTTGCAATTAGTCTGATATGGTGAATCTGATGACACCTCACTTTGGTGGCAATTAGTCTGATATGGTGAATCTAATGACACCTCACATTGGTTGCAATTAGTCTGATATGGTGAATCTGATGACACCTTGGTGTGTTGGACACCTGACCTTGGATTGAATTCCATTTAATCATGAAATTGTTGAAGAATGTTAGGTGACGTCACTGTAGTCCTTACATATCGGTGTGTGATATTTGTTAGGATTATAGGTTCTTTTAAAACAGGGATCGGCGAACAGGGGTAACTTACCCCATTTGGGTTAAAAGGGAACTCTTTGGGGTAATTCCGACTCATTGGGGCCATATAAAATGTTTTAGATTAACATACGTATTTATATTTTTAACAACATTTAATTAACACATGGAATTTAAACAAGCTACTTTTATACTAGGTGCATAATTAAACATGGTTAGAATCCTTGTCCAGATATCTACTATTAAATCCCGCTTGCTCCCCCTCGATCAGTTGTCAATAGCGAGAGATCGAGAAAACACAATGTCGCAACATGATTGACTCGTTAATCCCCTTTAACACGAGGCCAAGACGAGGGCTGTTTGCAGGGTTTAAGAAATTATTTACGCTGTTGTGGTCGTCAGTACTGAGGGTATCTACGCCCTCACAGTGTGGTATGTGGGGTATTTAAAATGAGGAAAAAAAAGATATCATTGACAGTTTCAGCCGGGTTCATCAATTACACAATTTATCGGATTAGGACGACCTTTGATATTTGCCCCACCCCCCCCCCAAATGTGCGAAGGAGTTTAAAGATTTTATGCCAATATTTGATATCATTATTTGATACCATTATTTTATACCATTATTTGTTACCATTTTTGATACCATTATTTGATGCCATTATTTGATGCCATTATTTCATACCATTATTTGATACTTTGATACCACTATTTGATACCATTATTTGATACCATTATTTGATACCATTATTTGTTGTCATTATTTGATACCATTATTTAATGCCATTATTTGATGCCATTATTTGATACCATTATTTGATGCCATTATTTGATACCATTATTTGATGTCATTATTTGATACCATTATTTGATGTCATTATTTGATACCATTATTTGATTTCATTATTTGATACCATTATTTGATACCATTATTTGATGTCATTATTTGATACCATTATTTGATACCATTATTTGATACCATTATTTGATGCCATTATTTGATACTAGGGCTGCGGAAATTATCGATTAATTTCTCGATTAATCGTTAAAAATTGTATCGATTAAATATCGATTAAAATTATTTTAATCGATAAAAATTCGATTAAAATTTAAGAAAATATTTATAATCTTTTTTTAAAATTTTAGTAATAAATAATAAAATATTAATAATAATTTATATATATTTTTTTACGTACAAACATCTCCCGCGTAATATTAAAATTTATTTTATTAATATTTGTTGACCGGCAGACGTCAACTATAAAATGGCTGACAGCCAGAGCCATCTTTACACCATTTTGGGCCCCCGGGCAAAGAAATAGTGTTGGGCCCTTCTCCCGCAGGAATAAAAAATGAATATACATAATATATATAAATAAACATATTCCCATGGGGCCCATATGCTGGTGGGCCCCCGGGCAAATGCCCAACGGGCCTATGCGTTAAGACGGCCCTACTGACAGCATCAGCGCAGTTAAATTTAATCATATAACTAGAAAGTTGAGCAAATATGTTGTTTTTAAGCTAACTGCGGATGGCAAAGTCGAAGGTGGTGAAAACGTTTAGTGTCCACTGCCATAAACAATTCTCTTTTAAAGGATCAAATACATCGCTGACGTACCATCTTCAGCACAAATCAAGTATCAACACATTGTCATGAAATTTAGTTCAAAATATTCTTAATTTTCAATGTCCGTGAGAAATGTTCAGTTTAATGACGTCATAAATTTCTATTTTTGGTTTTAATCGAAATTATCGATTAATTAATCGATAATTTTTCAAAAGTTAACGATTAAATTTAAATTAATCGATAACAGCCCTATTTGATACCATTATTTTATACCATTATTTGATACCATTATTTGATACCATTATTTGATGCCATTATTTGATGCCATTATTTGATTCCATTATTTGATACCATTATTTGATGCCATTTTTTGATACTATTATTTGATGCCATTATTTGATACCATTATTTGATGCCATTAATTGATACCATTATTTGATGCAACTACTGATAAAAATAAGTCATGGTCCTTTCATATCACTTAGTGCAGGGCCGTACCAAGGTCTAGGTTCATCACTTAGTGCAGGGCCGTACCAAGGTCTAGGTTCAAGTAGGGTTCCTAATCAATTGGGGTCGTGCTCTAGTAGGGATCATAAATAACTTGGGGTCTTGCTCTAGTAGGGATCATAAATAACTCGGGGTCTTGCTCTAGTAGGGATCATGAATAACTTGGGGTCGTGCTCTAGTAGGGATCATGAATAACTTGGGGTCGTGCTCTAGTAGGGATCATGAAATAACTCGGGGTCGAGCTCTAGTAGGGATCATAAATAACTCGGGGTCGTGCTCTAGTAGGGATCATAAATAACTCGGGGTCGTGCTCTAGTAGGGATCATAAATAACTCGGGGTCGTGCTCTAGTAGGGATCATAAATAACTGGGGTCGTGATCTTGTTTTCAGTTCAATGTGTGCAACCTTCATCCACAAAATAAATGACGTTTTATGGTTAGTATTTAATATTCACATTTCTTGGGCCTAATACACATTTAGTGAGTACTGAGTGTTGACATTTCTTGGGCCTAATACACATTTAGTGAGTACTTAGTATTCACATTTCTTGGGCCTAATACACATTTAGTGAGTACTGAATGTTGACATTTCTTGGGCCTAATACACATTTAGTGAGTACTGAGTATTCACATTTCTTGGGCCTAATACACATTTAGTGAGTACTGAGTGTTGACATTTCTTGGGCCTAATACACATTTAGTGAGTACTGAGTGTTGACATTTCTTGGGCCTAATACACATTTAGTGAGTACTGAGTGTTGACATTTCTTGGGCCTAATACACATTTAGTGAGTACTTAGTATTCACATTTCTTGGGCCTAATACACATTTAGTGAGTACTGAGTGTTGACATTTCTTGGGCCTAATACACATTTAGTGAGTACTGAGTGTTGACATTTCTTGGGCCTAATACACATTTAGTGAGTACTGAGTGTTGACATTTCTTGGGCCTAATACACATTTAGTGAGTACTTAGTATTCACATTTCTTGGGCCTAATACACATTTAGTGAGTACTGAGTGTTGACATTTCTTGGGCCTAATACACATTTAGTGAGTACTGAGTATTCACATTTCTTGGGCCTAATACACATTTAGTGAGTACTGAGTGTTGACATTTCTTGGGCCTAATACACATTTAGTGAGTACTTAGTATTCACATTTCTTGGGCCTAATACACATTTAGTGAGTACTTAGTATTCACATTTCTTGGGCCTAATACACATTTAGTGAGTACTGAGTGTTGACATTTCTTGGGCCTAATACACATTTAGTGAGTACTGAGTGTTGACATTTCTTGGGCCTAATACACATTTAGTGAGTACTGAGTGTTGACATTTCTTGGGCCTAATACACATTTAGTGAGTACTGAGTATTCACATTTCTTGGGCCTAATACACATTTAGTGAGTACTTAGTATTCACATTTCTTGGGCCTAATACACATTTAGTGAGTACTGAGTGTTGACATTTCTTGGGCCTAATACACATTTAGTGAGTACTGAGTGTTTCACATTTCTTGGGCCTAATACACATTTAGTGAGTACTGAGTGTTGACATTTCTTGGGCCTAATACACATTTAGTGAGTACTGAGTGTTGACATTTCTTGGGCCTAATACACATTTAGTGAGTACTGAGTGTTGACATTTCTTGGGCCTAATACACATTTAGTGAGTACTTAGTATTCACATTTCTTGGGCCTAATACACATTTAGTGAGTACTGAGTGTTGACATTTCTTGGGCCTAATACACATTTAGTGAGTACTGAGTATTTGACATTTCTTGGGCCTAATACACATTTAGTGAGTACTGAGTGTTGACATTTCTTGGGCCTAATACACATTTAGTGAGTACTTAGTATTCACATTTCTTGGGCCTAATACACATTTAGTGAGTACTGAGTGTTGACATTTCTTGGGCCTAATACACATTTAGTGAGTACTGAGTATTCACATTTCTTGGGCCTAATACACATTTAGTGAGTACTGAGTGTTGACATTTCTTGGGCCTAATACACATTTAGTGAGTACTGAGTGTTGACATTTCTTGGGCCTAATACACATTTAGTGAGTACTTAGTATTCACATTTCTTGGGCCTAATACACATTTAGTGAGTACTGAGTGTTGACATTTCTTGGGCCTAATACACATTTAGTGAGTACTGAGTGTTGACATTTCTTGGGCCTAATACACATTTAGTGAGTACTGAGTGTTGACATTTCTTGGGCCTAATACACATTTAGTGAGTACTTAGTATTCACATTTCTTGGGCCTAATACACATTTAGTGAGTACTTAGTATTCACATTTCTTGGGCCTAATACACATTTAGTGAGTACTGAGTGTTGACATTTCTTGGGCCTAATACACATTTAGTGAGTACTGAGTGTTGACATTTATTGGGCCTAATACACATTTAGTGAGTACTGAGTGTTGACATTTCTTGGGCCTAATACACATTTAGTGAGTACTAGTGTTGACATTTCTTGGGCCTAATACACATTTAGTGAGTACTGAGTGTTGACATTTCTTGGGCCTAATACACATTTAGTGAGTACTTAGTATTCACATTTCTTGGGCCTAATACACATTTAGTGAGTACTGAGTGTTGACATTTCTTGGGCCTAATACACATTTAGTGAGTACTTAGTATTCACATTTCTTGGGCCTAATACACATTTAGTGAGTACTGAGTGTTGACATTTCTTGGGCCTAATACACATTTAGTGAGTACTTAGTGTTACGGTCAGATGTTGTGGTGTGGGGATGACTACGCATAAATGGGGCTGTGAACACTTGTCCTCGTGGAACGGGGGCAAGTGAACTCAAGGTACGTGCAAGTTGTAATGAATTGACAGGACCACGGTCAAAGGGAGACATGGTGATTGACCCAGGGTCCAGTCAAAAACCGGTCGGACAAGACGGGGGTATAATAGGGGTCACATTGTGTGTCGCGGGGAGAGTGTTAAGTTGCCAAGTAGCAGGCAGGTGAAAGACGTACGATAGAGTGTGGAGTTTTGTGAACGTGGTCCAATCCGGTCAAGCTGGGCCGAGGACTCTGGATGGTATGACCATCAACTGTAAACTGCCAATTGTACTGTACCATAAATATGTTCAAAGCTTCTGGATGTCATTAAACTTATGTTGAAAGAAAACAACCCAGCGTTGCTAAGTCTTTTACCCGTCTACGTGGTAAATATCTGTGGCTAAGGGGGGACCTCAACCCCTAGACAACGACTCCGCCACAGTGGGGGCCCCGTCGAAAAACCGAGCCAAGACGCAGTGCATCAAGACACGTCACTAAAGGAGAAACGACGAAAAACACATCAACGAACTGGCCGTACTAGCCATCCCGATAGCAAGATCATCACGAGAGCGTAGGGCTTACACCTCGTAACGACGAGACCAGGGGTGTTGAAGACAGCCGTAGCAGTGATGTTGAAGACAGCCGTATCAGTGATGTTGAAGACAGCCGTAGCAGTGATGTTGAAGACAGCCGTAGCAGTGATGTTGAAGACGGCCGTATCAGTGATGTTACAGACAGCCGTAGCAGTGGTGTTACAGACAGCCGTTGCAGTGGTGTTGTAGACAGCCGTAGTAGTGGAATTGCAGACAGACGCAGAAAGGGAGACCATATCCTATACCCTTTTCAGCAAAGCAAGAGATAATTAAGGAAATTCGGCAAATGGAAGGGGAGGGCATTATAGAAAAGTCAGCTTCACCCTACTCCTCGCCAATAGTCCTAGTTAAGAAAAAAGACGGTTCCACACGTTTCTGCATTGATTACAGGAAACTAAACGCTATAACAATAACAGACGCAGAACCAATACCCAATCAGGAAGATTTATTTATTCAATTAGGACAAGCTAAGTATTTCTCAAAAATTGACTTAGTGAAAGGTTATTGGCAATTACCGGTAGAAATAAACTCGAGGAAATATACTGCTTTTCAAACTGACTTGGGATTGTATCAGTTTAAATACATGCCATTTGGGCTGTGTAACGCACCAGCGACATTCGCACGAGGCATGCGTCGAGTCTTAGGTGATCAAAAAAACGTGGTCAGTTTTTTTATGACATTTGCGTGTTTGGAAGATCCATAACAGAACATAATCATACATTGGATCAGGTACTAAACAGATTGAAAACTGCGGGGTTGACAGCTAGGCCAACAAAAATGGAAATCGGGTTTTCAGAAATAGAGTTTCTGGGTCATATAGTCGGAGGAGGTACACAGAGACCTAACGCCAGTATAACAAGTAAAATATTAAATATCAAACATCCGAACACCAAGAAACAAGTGAGGAGCTTATTGGGGCTGATCAGTTATTATAGAAAATTTGTTCCGGATTTCGCAGATATATCGGCCAGTCTATCAGATCTAACAAAGAAAGGAAAACCAGAAAAAGTACAATGGACTAGCACATGTAGAGAAGCACTAGAAAAGATCCAAAAGGCTCTATCTACACAACCAATCCTTATACTGCCAGAGATAAATCGTGAGTTTGTAATCAGAACAGACGCGAGCGAGTCCGCTATAGGGGGATGCTTAATGCAAGAACGGGAGGGATTATTACACCCGATAGCGTACGTAAGCAGGAAACTATTATCCCGGGAGACCCGATACTCAGTAATTGAAAAGGAATGTTTGGGGGTAGTATGGACGATTACAAAATTCTCAAGATACCTTTTTGGTAATCACTTTACTATCGAGACGGACCACAAACCATTGACGGTGTTACAGACATCCAAGAGCATTAATAACCGCGTGGCACGATGGGCGTTAACATTACAAGAATACAAATTACTATCAGACCGATCCCAGGGGCTGATAATACATTGGCTGACGTACTTAGCAGACAGTGGTAGTGGGACAGACAAAAGACTGATAGAAAATCACGGTCCCACTAATCCCACTAAGACTACCAGTATACTGACAGATTTTGTAGGGTTGAGTACAAGAATGATCAAAATAGCTAATAATTAAGCCTGGGACAATGACAAATGATTGTAGTTTACAAATTTTAGGGTACGCTCTTGGTAATGCTAATAAGAGTCGTTTCTTGTTTAGAATGGGAAATATACGAAATGTTCCACCATCAAAAACAATGACTACTATGATTTTTGATGCATGCATTGAATTTGTCTGAGTATTACGGTATAGGAGGGCGCCGTAAATAACACGGAATTGGTATTGTGTCTTCTATGATGATGATAATTTGTTGAAAATTATGATGAATAATGATAATATTGTTGGGATTGAAGTTGGGGTCTGAGTGACCTTGTACCAGTATCATTGTGAAATGAAATAAAGTGGTTCGTATGTTGATGACAAATGTGTTGATCATATAAGAAATTTTGTGCACTGGAGACCTCAGTCCAAATTTTATGATAAGAGATGTTGTTATGATGATAATGTTTTGATTAGGATGATGAGGCTGCTATTTGTTGATAACTATGAGGAGTTATGATAATGTATTTTTGTATTTACTTGGGGGGTCTGAGCGACCAATTCCCAGTATTACTATTATATGAATTGATAAGACAATTCTTAGGTGCACGACACATTTTGATTATGTAAGCACAACATGTTTGGAGCCCTCAGGCATTTGGTATAACATTGATAATATGTATTTATTATATGTTATGATGATGAAATTTTTGATTCATGAAAATTTTGCCGATGACTATGTTATGATTATGAATATGATAATTTGTAACATACATAACATGTCCCATAAAGATACAGATGCAAGTATTAATGAAAAGGGACAGAAAATTGGGTGGATAGTGATTGTTGTGACACATGATTAGCAATTAAACCATTGAAGCATGCCATTCATTGTTTGTGAGACATGTTGAGCAATTAAGTCACTGAACCATGACTTTCTTCGCTTGTAAAACATGGGGATCATCTAAATCATTGAACCATGAGATTCTTTGCTTGTGAAACATGGGTGTCATTTAAGTCATTTAACCATACCAAGATTTTTTTTTGTATATGAAGAATATTAATACTTCAAATGTGACAAATTTTTTCTTTTGTATATTGATGTATATATATCGTTAACATTTTGAGTAGTAATAACCTTTGCTACCCTCGAAAGCGAGGTAGTATAGGACTAGACTCGTACGCAGGTACGAAAACCGGGTAGTTCCACAATGTAAATAAAACGATTCCTTATTATGTATTTGGGAATATACACCACTATTGTGAACTAATATTTTTGGAAGCTAGCATATTACTGGTGAAAATTCTGTATATAGTGAACATTGAAATTGTTAAATATTGTTAAAATAACTATATATTATTGAAATGCCTGTGTGTGTAAGTATGGGATATATTATTAGTAGATCATGACACACCAAAACCTCAAGACCTTATGTTTATAAACTCGCGACATTCTTGCTAAGGTCGCTCGTGAGGAGGGGGGTGTTACGGTCAGATGTTGTGGTGGGGGGATGACTACGCATAAATGGGGCTGTGAACACTTGTCCTCGTGGAACGGGGGCAAGTGAACTCAAGGTACGTGCAAGTTGTAATGAATTGACAGGACCACGGTCAAAGGGAGACATGGTGATTGACCGAGGGTCCAGTCAAAAACCGGTCGGACAAGACGGGGGTATAATAGGGGTCACATTGTGTGTCGCGGGGAGAGTGTTAAGTTGCCAAGTAGCAGGCAGGTGAAAGACGTACGATAGAGTGTGGAGTTTTTGTGAACGTGGTCCAATCCGGTCAAGCTGGGCCGAGGACTCTGGATGGTATGACCATCAACTGTAAACTGCCAATTGTACTGTACCATAAATATGTTTAAAGCTTCTGGATGTCATTAAACTTATGTTGAAAGAAAACAACCCAGCGTTGCTAAGTCTTTTACCCGTCTGCGTGGTAAATATCTGTGGCTAAGGGGGGACCTCAACCCCTCGACAACGACTCCGCCACACTTAGTATTCACATTTCTTGGGCCTAATACACATTTAGTGGGTACTGAGTGTTGACATTTCTTGGGCCTAATACACATTTAGTGAGTACTGAGGGTTGACATTTCTTGGGCCTAATACACATTTAGTGAGTACTGAGTGTTGACATTTCTTGGGCCTAATACACATTTAGTGAGTACTTAGTATTCACATTTCTTGGGCCTAATACACATTTAGTGAGTACTGAGTGTTGACATTTCTTGGGCCTAATACACATTTAGTGAGTACTGAGTGTTGACATTTCGTGGGCCTAATACACATTTAGTGAGTACTGAGTATTCACATTTCTTGGGCCTAATACACATTTAGTGAGTACTGAGTATTCACATTTCTTGGGCCTAATACACATTTAGTGAGTACTTAGTATTCACATTTCTTGGGCCTAATACACATTTAGTGAGTACTGAGTGTTGACATTTCTTGGGCCTAATACACATTTAGTGAGTACGGAGTGTTGACATTTCTTGGGCCTAATACACATTTAGTGAGTACTTAGCAGTCACATTTCTTTGGCCTAATACACATTTAGTGAGTACTGAGTGTTGACATTTCTTGGGCCTAATACACATTTAGTGAGTACTGAGTGTTGACATTTCTTGGGCCTAATACACATTTAGTGAGTACTGAGTGTTGACATTTCTTGGGCCTAATACACATTTAGTGAGTACTGAGTGTTGACATTTCTTGGGCCTAATACACATTTAGTGAGTACTGAGTGTTCACGTTTCTTGGGCCTAATACACATTTAGTGAGTACTTAGTATTCACATTTCTTGGGCCTAATACACATTTAGTGAGTACTGAGTGTTGACATTTCTTGGGCCTAATACACATTTAGTGAGTACTGAGTGTTGACATTTCTTGGGCCTAATACACATTTAGTGAGTACTGAGTGTTGACATTTCTTGGGCCTAATACACATTTAGTGAGTACTTAGTAATCACATTTCTTGGGCCTAATACACATTTAGTGAGTACTTAGTATTCACATTTCTTGGGCCTAATACACATTTAGTGAGTACTGAGTATTCACATTTCTTGGGCCTAATACACATTTAGTGAGTACTGAGTGTTGACATTTCTTGGGCCTAATACAAATTTAGTGAGTACTTAGTATTGACATTTCTTGGGCCTAATACACATTTAGTGAGTACTGAGTGTTGACATTTCTTGTGCCTAATACACATTTAGTGAGTACTTAGTATTCACATTTCTTGGGCCTAATACACATTTAGTGAGTACTGAGTGTTGACATTTCTTGGGCCTAATACACATTTAGTGAGTACTGAGTATTCACATTTCTTGGGCCTAATACACATTTAGTGAGTACTGAGTGTTGACATTTCTTGGGCCTAATACACATTTAGTGAGTACTGAGTGTTGACATTTCTTGGGCCTAATACACAGTTAGTGAGTACTTAGTGTTCACATTTCTTGGGCCTAATACACATTTAGTGAGTACTTAGTATTCACATTTCTTGGGCCTAATACACATTTAGTGAGTACTGAGTGTTGACATTTCTTGTGCCTAATACACGTTTAGTGAGTACTTAGTATTCACATTTCTTGGGCCTAATACACATTTTGTGAGTACTGAGTGTTGACATTTCTTGGGCCTAATACACATTTAGTGAGTACTGAGTATTCACATTTCTTGGGCCTAATACACATTTAGTGAGTACTGAGTGTTGAAATTTCTTGGGCCTAATACACATTTAGTGAGTACTTAGCATTCACATTTCTTGGGCCTAATACACATTTAGTGAGTACTGAGTATTCACATTTCTTGGGCCTAATACACATTTAGTGAGTACTGAGTCTTGACATTTCTTGGGCCTAATACACATTTAGTGAGTACTTAGTATTCACATTTCTTGGGCCTAATACACATTTAGTGAGTACTTAGTATTCACATTTCTTGGGCCTAATACACATTTAGTGAGTACTGAGTGTTGACATTTCTTGGGCCTAATACACATTTAGTGAGTACTGAGTGTTGACATTTCTTGGGCCTAATACACATTTAGTGAGTACTGAGTGTTGACATTTCTTGGGCCTAATACACATTTAGTGAGTACTGAGTGTTGACATTTCGTGGGCCTAATACACATTTAGTGAGTACTGAGTATTCACATTTCTTGGGCCTAATACACATTTAGTGAGTACTGAGTATTCACATTTCTTGGGCCTAATACACATTTAGTGAGTACTTAGTATTCACATTTCTTGGGCCTAATACACATTTAGTGAGTACTGAGTGTTGACATTTCTTGGGCCTAATACACATTTAGTGAGTACTGAGTGTTCACGTTTATGGGCCTAATACACATTTAGTGAGTACTGAGTGTTCACGTTTCTTTGGGCCTATACACATTTAGTGAGTACTGAGTGTTCATTTTTGGGCCTAATACACATTTAGTGAGTACTGAGTGTTGACATTTCTTGGGCCTAATACACATTTAGTGAGTACTGAGTGTTGACATTTCTTGGGCCTAATACACATTTAGTGAGTACTGAGTGTTGACATTTCTTGGGCCTAATACACATTTAGTGAGTACTGAGTGTTGACATTTCTTGGGCCTAATACACATTTAGTGAGTACTGAGTGTTCACATTTCTTGGGCCTAATACACATTTAGTGAGTACTTAGTATTCACATTTCTTGGGCCTAATACACATTTAGTGAGTACTGAGTGTTGACATTTCTTGGGCCTAATACACATTTAGTGAGTACTGAGTGTTGACATTTCTTGGGCCTAATACACATTTAGTGAGTACTGAGTGTTGACATTTCTTGGGCCTAATACACATTTAGTGAGTACTTAGTATTCACATTTCTTGGGCCTAATACACATTTAGTGAGTACTGAGTGTTGACATTTCTTGGGCCTAATACACATTTAGTGAGTACTGAGTATTCACATTTCTTGGGCCTAATACACATTTAGTGAGTACTGAGTGTTGACATTTCTTGGGCCTAATACACATTTAGTGAGTACTTAGTGTTCACATTTCTTGGGCCTAATACACATTTAGTGAGTACTTAGTATTCACATTTCTTGGGCCTAATACACATTTAGTGAGTACTGAGTGTTTACATTTCTTGTGCCTAATACACATTTAGTGAGTACTGAGTATTCACATTTCTTGGGCCTAATACACATTTAGTGAGTACTGAGTGTTGACATTTCTTGGGCCTAATACACATTTAGTGAGTACTGAGTGTTTCACATTTCTTGGGCCTAATACACATTTAGTGAGTACTGAGTGTTCACATTTCTTGGGCCTAATACACATTTAGTGAGTACTGAGTGTTGACATTTCTTGGGCCTAATACACATTTAGTGAGTACTTAGTGTTCACATTTCTTGGGCCTAATACACATTTAGTGAGTACTGAGTGTTGACATTTCTTGGGCCTAATACACATTTAGTGAGTACTGAGTGTTGACATTTCTTGGGCCTAATACACATTTAGTGAGTACTTAGTATTCACATTTCTTGGGCCTAATACACATTTAGTGAGTACTGAGTGTTGACATTTCTTGGGCCTAATACACATTTAGTGAGTACTGAGTGTTCACATTTCTTGGGCCTAATACACATTTAGTGAGTACTGAGTGTTGACATTTCTTGGGCCTAATACACATTTAGTGAGTACTGAGTGTTCACATTTCTTGGGCCTAATACACATTTAGTGAGTACTGAGTGTTCACATTTCTTGGGCCTAATACACATTTAGTGAGTACTGAGTTTCACATTTCTTGGGCCTAATACACATTTAGTGAGTACTGAGTATTCACATTTCTTGGGCCTAATACACATTTAGTGAGTACTGAGTGTTGACATTTCTTGGGCCTAATACACATTTAGTGAGTACTGAGTGTTCACATTTCTTGGGCCTAATACACATTTAGTGAGTACTGAGTGTTGACATTTCTTGGGCCTAATACACATTTAGTGAGTACTGAGTGTTGACATTTCTTGGGCCTAATACACATTTAGTGAGTACTGAGTATTCACATTTCTTGGGCCTAATACACATTTAGTGAGTACTGAGTGTTCACATTTCTTGGGCCTAATACACATTTAGTGAGTACTGAGTATTCACATTTCTTGGGCCTAATACACATTTAGTGAGTACTGAGTGTTGACATTTCTTGGGCCTAATACACATTTAGTGAGTACTGAGTGTTCACGTTTCTTGGGCCTAATACACATTTAGTGAGTACTGAGTGTTCACGTTTCTTTGGCCTAATACACATTTAGTGAGTACTGAGTGTTGACATTTCTTGGGCCTAATACACATTTAGTGAGTACTGAGTGTTGACATTTCTTGGGCCTAATACACATTTAGTGAGTACTGAGTGTTGACATTTCTTGGGCCTAATACACATTTAGTGAGTACTGAGTGTTGACATTTCTTGGGCCTAATACACATTTAGTGAGTACTGAGTGTTCACGTTTCTTGGGCCTAATACACATTTAGTGAGTACTTAGTATTCACATTTCTTGGGCCTAATACACATTTAGTGAGTACTGAGTGTTGACATTTCTTGGGCCTAATACACATTTAGTGAGTACTGAGTGTTGACATTTCTTGGGCCTAATACACATTTAGTGAGTACTGAGTGTTGACATTTCTTGGGCCTAATACACATTTAGTGAGTACTTAGTATTCACATTTCTTGGGCCTAATACACATTTAGTGAGTACTGAGTGTTGACATTTCTTGGGCCTAATACACATTTAGTGAGTACTGAGTATTCACATTTCTTGGGCCTAATACACATTTAGTGAGTACTGAGTGTTGACATTTCTTGGGCCTAATACACATTTAGTGAGTACTTAGTGTTCACATTTCTTGGGTCTAATACACATTTAGTGAGTACTTAGTATTCACATTTCTTGGGCCTAATACACATTTAGTGAGTACTGAGTGTTGACATTTCTTGTGCCTAATACACATTTAGTGAGTACTTAGTATTCACATTTCTTGGGCCTAATACACATTTAGTGAGTACTGAGTGTTGACATTTCTTGGGCCTAATACACATTTAGTGAGTACTGAGTATTCACATTTCTTGGGCCTAATACACATTTAGTGAGTACTGAGTGTTGACATTTCTTGGGGCCTAATACACATTTAGTGAGTACTGAGTGTTGACATTTCTTGGGCCTAATACACAGTTAGTGAGTACTTAGTGTTCACATTTCTTGGGCCTAATACACATTTAGTGAGTACTTAGTATTCACATTTCTTGGGCCTAATACACATTTAGTGAGTACTGAGTGTTGACATTTCTTGTGCCTAATACACATTTAGTGAGTACTTAGTATTCACATTTCTTGGGCCTAATACACATTTTGTGAGTACTGAGTGTTGACATTTCTTGGGCCTAATACACATTTAGTGAGTACTGAGTATTCACATTTCTTGGGCCTAATACACATTTAGTGAGTACTGAGTGTTGACATTTCTTGGGCCTAATACACATTTAGTGAGTACTTAGCATTCACATTTCTTGGGCCTAATACACATTTAGTGAGTACTGAGTGTTGACATTTCTTGGGCCTAATACACATTTAGTGAGTACTGAGTATTCACATTTCTTGGGCCTAATACACATTTAGTGAGTACTGAGTCTTGACATTTCTTGGGCCTAATACACATTTAGTGAGTACTTAGTATTCACATTTCTTGGGCCTAATACACATTTAGTGAGTACTTAGTATTCACATTTCTTGGGCCTAATACACATTTAGTGAGTACTGAGTGTTGACATTTCTTGGGCCTAATACACATTTAGTGAGTACTGAGTGTTGACATTTCTTGGGCCTAATACACATTTAGTGAGTACTGAGTGTTGACATTTCTTGGGGCCTAATACACATTTAGTGAGTACTGAGTGTTGACATTTCTTGGGCCTAATACACATTTAGTGAGTACTTAGTATTCACATTTCTTGGGCCTAATACACATTTAGTGAGTACTGAGTGTTGAAATTTCTTGGGCCTAATACACATTTAGTGAGTACTGAGTGTTGACATTTCTTGGGCCTAATACACATTTAGTGAGTACTGAGTGTTCACGTTTCTTGGGCCTAATACACATTTAGTGAGTACTGAGTGTTGAAATTTCTTGGGCCTAATACACATTTAGTGAGTACTTAGTATTCACATTTCTTGGGCCTAATACACATTTAGTGAGCACTGAGTGTTGACATTTCTTGGGCCTAATACACATTTAGTGAGTACTTAGCAGTCACATTTCTTGGGCCTAATACACATTTAGTGAGTACTGAGTGTTGACATTTCTTGGGCCTAATACACATTTAGTGAGTACTGAGTGTTGACATTTCTTGGGCCTAATACACATTTAGTGAGTACTGAGTGTTGACATTTCTTGGGCCTAATACACATTTAGTGAGTACTGAGTGTTGACATTTCTTGGGCCCTGTGCAAGTTAAGTACGCATTGAGTTAGAATTAAAGTGTTTTGGGTCATGTACACATTTAGTACGCACGGATAAACTTGATTCTTATTTTCATCATACACATTCACTGCGGTTCTGGAGGTAAACAATGTGAATATCATTTAAATGGGAAAATAAAAAGTTGTACCAAATAAGATACAAAAGAAACCTCATCTCATGCTTCCCCCTTTGCTGAAAAAATTTACTTTGTATACCAACGTATATCAGTTTTTATCATAAGTAGCAACTTTATATTTACTTGAGTTCTATCAGGGAAATTTCATTGACTTGGTTCACATTGTGTGTCATCAAGGGTGAAAAAGTGTGTAGTTGAGATTTAACAAATGTTAGTGTGTCATCAAGGGTGAAAAAGTGTGTAGTTGAGATTAACAAATGTGAGTGTGTCTTCAAGGTTTCAAGTTTGTTTAAGTTTAATTTTTAACTTAATTTTTGTGTTAATTGTTTTGTCTCTGAAGCATCTCTGATCGAATGTTTGATAACCTTACCGTATTTACTCGTTCTAAAGCCGACCTTTTTTGGACAAAATCTAGGGGGAAAAGGTGGGGGGTCGGCTTATGAACGAACGGGCTATAGAACGAGTATATACGGTATTTGATGAATGAATGAATGAATGAATGGCTTGGACTTTAAACCATACGGAAATTATTTTAAATTACTCTGACTTGTTGGTTTGTACAACGTTTCTAACTTCATTTATTTATAATGTGAATTAGAAACAAAATACCCGCGTTGAATGACAAGACAAAAGTTAATGAAAAAAGATACCTCCAATATCCTATGATGAATGTTCTACAAGTCTTCCAAGTCCGGGGCCTGCCCTAAGAGGAGACTAATTTATTTCAAGGGGGTGTTTCATAATCTCGTGCGAGTGTCGCAAGGCGGTTGTCGGCCATGATTAGCGCAAGGGGAGGCTACTTGCCACCAGACGTGTGACCGTGCTGGGTAGCCGTTAATGAAAGTTTTCTGTAAAACGTTAGGGACAAGGTGGCTGACGTTTGTTTTTTGCATCAAGTTTGGAGTTCTTACACAGGGTTTAGTTCTTACATTGGAGTATTGTATGGCAGGACGGACAGGGTTTAGTTCTTACATTGGAATATTGTATGGCAGGACGGATTTAAGACAGAATTAAATCACGAACTTTATTCCTGGCTGTTAATGTGGATACCATACATTTTGTACCGAAGGACTTAATTAATATTGGTGAGTAATTTTAATTAGCTGTTGAGTAATGTCTGTGTATTTGTGTGTGTGTGTGTGTTTGGATGGAGGACAGAGGCGTCACAAGGGTTTGTGTCACACAGTGCGGTAGCTAATGGTGCCACACAGTGCGGTAGCTAATGGTGTCACACAGTGCGGTAGCTAATGGTGCCACACAGTGCGGTAGCTAATGGTGTCACACAGTGCGGTAGCTAATGGTGCCACACAGTGCGGTAGCTAATGGTGTCACACAGTGCGGTAGCTAATGGTGCCACACAGTGCGGTAGCTAATGGTGCCACACAGTGCGGTAGCTAATGGTGTCACACAGAGCGGTAGCTAATGGTGCCACACAGTGCGGTAGCTAATGGTGCCACACAGTGCGGTAGCTAATGGTGTCACACAGTGCGGTAGCTAATGGTGCCACACAGTGCGGTAGCTAATGGTGTCACACACTGCGGTAGCTAATGGTGCACACAGTGCGGTAGCTAATGGTGTCACACAGTGCGGTAGCTAATGGTGCCACACAGTGCGGTAGCTAATGGTGCCACACAGTGCGGTAGCTAATGGTGTCACACAGAGCGGTAGCTAATGGTGCCACACAGTGCGGTAGCTAATGGTGCCACACAGTGCGGTAGCTAATGGTGCCACACAGTGCGGTAGCTAATGGTGCCACACAGTGCGGTAGCTAATGGTGTCACACACTGCGGTAGCTAATGGTGCCACACAGAGCGGTAGCTAATGGTGCCACACAGTGCGGTAGCTAATGGTGCCACACAGTGCGGTAGCTAATGGTGCCACACAGTGCGGTAGCTAATGGTGCCACACAGTGCGGTAGCTAATGGTGCCACACAGTGCGGTAGCTAATGGTGTCACACAGTGCGGTAACTAATGGTGCCACACAGTGCGGTAGCTAATGGTGCCACACAGTGCGGTAGCTAATGGTGTCACCCACTCACGACGTACCCCTTAGACCCCCTCCTCCAAATCTGTCAGTGTCACCCCTCACGACCTACCCCATAGACCACCCCTCTTCCGAATCTGTCAGTGACATATAAAGGGACATAGAGAATTGTATATTTTGATGTCACCCATTGTGATGGTGTCACTCAGTGCAGTCCGCGCCTAGAGTCGCAACTGAGTGGGACTCTATTATTTGATGTATGAATACAGGCAGACCATAGCACCAGTGGTCATACTGTTATGATAAATTCTATCTGTGGAATTGAGTATCTGAGATGACTCAGAGGATGTTATAGAGATTGCGTAACAAAATAGGGCTAGGGGCCGTCCATAAAGTACGTCACGCTCAAGAGGGGGGGAGGGGGTGTAAGAAAGTGTGACAGTTTGTGACAGGGGGAGGGGGGTCCGGCCATGTGTGACGTCACGCTGTTTTATATTAAAATTTGGTTATTTTGTTACTAAAAACATTTTTTGTTCGAAAGTGTGATGTACTTTAGGGGGGGGGGTCCGAAATGTGTGACAGTTCGTGACAGGGGGATGGAGGGAGTTAAAAATGGTCAGAAATAGCGTGATGTACCTTATGGACGGCCCCTTACTTGTTTTTGTTACTTGAGTTGTAAATGATGTCTTCAGGCCTCAGTTAAACTTCACTCAAAGATCAAGTCAAACACGTATAAAATCACATTAAAATTTAAGTGTGAGAATGGTATTAAAACTAATATAAACACAACCAAGTCAGCCACATTACTCAATGTTTATCATCCCCTAGATTAAACTCCTATCGATTTTCTCCTTTCTCTCATTACCAAGTCTTCCTCTCATTCTCTGACTGTCTCTCCTCACCAAGTCTTCCTCTCATTGCCTGTCTGTCTCTCCTCACCAAGTCTTCCTGTCATTGCCTGCATGTCTCTTCTCACCAAGTCTTCCTCTCGTTGCCAGTCTGTCTCTCCTCACCAAGTCTTCCTGTCATTGCCTGCATGCATCTCTTCACCAAGTCTTCCTGTCATTGCCTGCCTGTCTCTCCTCACCAAGTCTTCCTGTCATTGCCTGCCTGTCTCTCCTCACCAAGTCTTCCTGTCATTGCCTGCCTGTCTCTCCTCACCAAGTCTTCCTGTCATTGCCTGCCTGTCTCTCCTCACCAAGTCTTCCTGTCATTGCCTGCCTGTCTCTCCTCACCAAGTCTTCCTGTCATTGTCTACCTGTCTCTCCTCACCAAGTCTTCCTGTCATTGTCTACCTGTCTCTTCTCACCTAGTCTTCCTCTCATTGTCTACCTGTCTCTCCTCATCTAGTTTTCTCCCATTGTCTGGTTGTCTCTTCTCACCTAGTCTTCCTCTCATTGTCTACCTGTCTCTCCTCACCAAGTCTTTCTCCCATTGTCTGCTGGTCTCTTCTCACCTAGTCTTCCTCTCATTGTCTTCCCGTCTCTTCTCATCTAGTTTTCTCCCATTGTCTGCTTGTCTCTCCTCACCTAGTCTTCCTCCCATTGTCTGCTTGTCTCTTCTCGCTTAGTCTTCCTCCGATTGTCTACCTGTCTTTCCTCCCCTAGTTTTCCCCCCATTGTCTGCCTGTCTCTCCTCACTTAGTTTTTCTCCACTGTCTGTCTATCTCGTATCATAAAATGTTCATTTTCTGTTTTACTTTAACACAGCCGTTCTTTCTCTTCTTGAAATATTTTTTTAAAAGAATTAAGTTTTGACATTTTGACACGTCACGTGACCTTAATAAAACGTCAAGGCGGTGATGTATCTAGGGGCGGGTCGAGACACAAATCTTCAGGTAGTCGTTAATTCATACAATCCGTAAAAAAATTAGATACAATTTCTAACGGCTTACCGGCCCCTCCTCACTGGCCAGGTTTTATTTACAAGACAATAGTTGAAAAATTTCAGCTGGCTTATTCCTTCATTACATTATATACATATGTCGAAAGCTACAGAAAGAAACAAATCACAAGCCAAAAAAAAAGTTCAATATAGTTATACAAGTCAAATTAAGAAAAATGTTTACAAAAGTATCAAAGTGTCTGCAGCATCACAGGTCAAGTGTGTTATGTTACATCACAGGTCAAGTGTGTTATGTGACATCACATGTCAAGTGTGTTATGTGACATCATAGGTCAAGTGTGAATGTAATATCACAGGTCAAGTGTGTTACGTAACATCACAGGTCAAGTGTGTTATGTGACATCATATGTCAAGTGTGATATGTAATATCACAGGTCAAGTGTGTTATGTGACATCACAGGTCAAGTGTGAAATGTAACATCACAGGTCAAGTGTGTTATGTGACGCTACAGGTCAAGTGTTTTAAATAACATCACAGGTCAAGTGTGTTAGCCAACACCACAGGTCATGAGTGTTAGCCAACATCACAAGTCATGTGTGTTAGCCAACATCACAGGTCAAGTGTGTTAAATAACATCACAGGTCAAGTGTATTAAATAACATCACAGGTCATGTGTGTTAGCCAACATCACAGGTCATGTGTGTTAGCCAACATCACTGGTCAAGTGTGTTAAATAACATCACAGGTCAAGTGTGTTAAATAACATACCAGGTCATGTGTGTTAGCCAACATCACAGGTAACATCACAGGTCATGTGTGTTAAATAACATCACAGGTCAAGTGTGTTAAATAACATCACAGGTCAAGTGTGTTAAATAACATCACAGGTCAAGTGTGTTAAATAACATCACAGGTCAAGTGTGTTAAATAACATCAGAGGTCAAGTGTGTTAGCCAACATCACAGGTCAATTGTGTTATGTAACATCAAATGTAACAACATAACAAACAAGTGTGATGGATCGCGCCATGCACCAGTCCATGTCCCCAACGGTGACGTTGTCCATTCATTGTCCTCATGTTCTCACACTGGCTGTGTTTACACTCGGACCATGATCTTGGTCTCCTGGCCGGTAAGAAAGAGCTTCCAGTAATCCTGGAACAATGGGAGATTTTTAATATTCTGACGAACGGGAATTTCGGTGGATTTAATTTGAGTTTGTTAGTGAAGAGAGTGGTAGTAGTGGTAAAAGACGTGTTGGGGTGGTGCAGGGTGGTAGGGGGAGGGGAGACTAGCACATGAATCTCTTTTGGAGTTGGTATAACGGTAATGTGTGTGTGTGGGGGGGGGTGAGACTTGGAAAGGTGCACACGTGTGAGAGTTGACCTCTGGTGGTATTTAGTTAATACTCCATTGTTGCACAGTATGTTGAACAATCGGGTTTCATTGAAATTTTCTGGCTATAAGAGGGGAAAATGTTTTTGTGGATGTATGTTTGGTATCCAGCTGTTAATGTGATGTAGGGAAAGGTAAACATGAGTCGTGAAACGGAGGAACAAGACCTGGTTAAAATAAGACTAGTAATAAGTTGGTTTATCGTTCAAATCTTAAGTTAATTTTTGTTATGGCTTGGCCATGATATGGTGAAAGCCTAGCTTCAGCGCAGGAAACACGCGGCTTTGAAGAGAACGGATATGAAGAATTGGGTGCAATGCTCATACAGAGACTTGTCTTAGGTCTTAGGTCGTAGGTCTTAGGTCTTACGTCTTAGGTCTTAGATCTTAGGTCTAAGGTCTTAGGTCTTAAGTCTTAGGTCTTAGGGGATTCAAATTGATGTTTCTAAAACTCAAAGAATGAAACAAAATTTCCACAACATTATTTTTGCCACGCCAGTTTATAAGTCATCTCTCCTACTTTCTGTAAAAAACGTTAATTGAAAAATCGGGTTTGTATCCGAAATAAATGCAACAGCAGCTGAGTCAAAAGGGGGAACATATTAAAACACAAGTGACAAAATATCCACAAGTTCACATTCAATATCTAGGCGTGTGCAAGGTTGCACTTTTCCTTCCTTGGTATAGAAGCAAATCCAGTACACTCCCCACGGAACAAATCAGCAGTACTATACTTTGTCAGTACACTCCCCACGGAACAAATCAGCAGTACTATACTTTGTCAGTACACTCCCCACGGAACAAATCAGCAGTACTATACTTTGTCAGTACACTCCCCACGGAACAAATCAGCAGTACTATACTTTGTCAGTACACTCCCCACGGAACAAATCAGCAGTACTATACTTTGTCAGTACACTCCCCACGGAACAAATCAGCAGTACTATACTTTGTCAGTACACTCCCCACGGAACAAATCAGCAGTACTATACTTTGTCAGTACACTCCCCACGGAACAAATCAGCAGTACTATACTTTGTCAGTACACTCCCCACGGAACAAATCAGCAGTACTATACTTTGTCAGTACAGTCCCCACGGAACAAATCAGCAGTACTATACTTTGTCAGTACACTCCCCACGGAACAAATCAGCAGTACTATACTTTGTCAGTACACTCCCCACGGAACAAATCAGCAGTACTATACTTTGTCAGTACACTCCCCACGGAACAAATCAGCAGTACTATACTTTGTCAGTACACTCCCCACGGAACAAATCAGCAGTACTATACTTTGTCAGTACACTCCCCACGGAACAAATCAGCAGTACTATACTTTGTTTCACTCTAAAAGACGTCAAGCAAATACCGGTGAAGAATGTTTCTACTTTATACCAAGCAGTCAAATTTTGGACATTGAAACATTTAGTTACGCCGTCCATTGATGGCCGCCGACTTTCAGTCGTGTTGTTGTTCGGTGGCCGCGTGAATAGAGACGATTTTATAGTCAGTGATTTTCCTGAGATTTATTGAATTGGTCGGTGTCATCGAAATCGATCCGATCGCTTAAAGGTGTTATGAGAGCTGTTCGTTGATCGATCTTTGCACTTTCCCCTGTCCACACAGACACATTGATACAACCGTGTCTTATATTGGACGCCTTTACTTTGTGTCATGATCTCAAACCGCGAATATGAGTTACAAATCTTTAAAATGAACACTGCCAATAATTGAACACAGCCCAGCAGTGATTCTCAACCTGAAATGGTGTGGGAACTTAATTTATATCTATTTAAACCGGTTCTTTCTTTTATTTCCATGTGTTATTTAAAATAGCGATGTGACTTATATCGATGTGACGTGTGTGACAGGAAACATCTAGTTTAAATATCAAATTAAACGATGTTCTAGACTTCACATGCACACTCAGACGTTCTAGACTTAAACAACTTCACATGCACACTCCGTTTTCACACACCTGCTTATGTGCATGAGATATACACAATGTGTGGTAATGTGCATGAGATATATACGATTCGTGGTAATGTGATTGAGATATATACGATTCGTGGTAATGTGCATGAGATATATACGATTCGTGGTAATGTGCATGAGATATATACGATTCGTGGTAATGTGCAAGAGATATATACGATTCGTGGTAATGTGATTGAGATATATACGATTCGTGGTAATGTGATTGAGATATATACGATTCGTGGTAATGTGATTGAGATATATACGATTCGTGGTAATGTGATTGAGATATATACGATTCGTGGTAATGTGATTGAGATATATACGATTCGTGGTAATGTGATTGAGATATATACGATTCGTGGTAATGTGAATGAGATATATACGATTCGTGGTAATGTGATTGAGATATATACGATTCGTGGTAATGTGATTGAGATATATACGATTCGTGGTAATGTGATTGAGATATATACGATTCGTGGTAATGTGATTGAGATATATACGATTCGTGGTAATGTGATTGAGATATATACGATTCGTGGTAATGTGATTGAGATATATACGATTCGTGGTAATGGGCATGAGATATATACGATTCGTGGTAATGTGATTGAGATATATACGATTCGTGGTAATGTGATTGAGATATATACGATTCGTGGTAATGTGATTGAGATATATACGATTCGTGGTAATGTGATTGAGATATATACGATTCGTGGTAATGTGATTGAGATATATACGATTCGTGGTAATGTGATTGAGATATATACGATTCGTGGTAATGTGATTGAGATATATACGATTCGTGGTAATGTGATTGAGATATATACGATTCGTGGTAATGTGCACGAGATATGCACGATGCGTGGTAATGTGCATGAGATATGCACGATGCGTGGTAATGTGCATGAGATATGCGCGATGCGTGGTATTGTGCATGAGATATGCGCGATGCGTGGTAATGTGCATGAGATATGCGCGATGCGTGTTAATGTGCATGAGATATGCACGATGCGTGGTAATGTGCATGAGATATGCACGATGCGTGGTAATGTGCATGAGATATGCACGATGCGTGGTAATGTGCATGAGATATGCGCGATGCGTGGTAATGTGCATGAGATATGCGCGATGCGTGGTAATGTGCATGAGATATGCGCGATACGTGGTAATGTGCATGAGATATGCGCGATGCGTGGTAATGTGCATGAGATATGCACGATGCGTGGTAATGTGCATGAGATATGCGCGATGCGTGGTAATGTGCATGAGATATGCACGATGCGTGGTAATGTGCATGAGATATGCACGATGCGTGGTAATGTGATTGAGATATATACGATTCGTGGTAATGTGATTGAGATATATACGATTCGTGGTAATGTGCACGAGATATGCACGATGCGTGGTAATGTGCATGAGATATGCACGATGCGTGGTAATGTGCATGAGATATGCGCGATGCGTGGTATTGTGCATGAGATATGCGCGATGCGTGGTAATGTGCATGAGATATGCGCGATGCGTGTTAATGTGCATGAGATATGCACGATGCGTGGTAATGTGCATGAGATATGCACGATGCGTGGTAATGTGCATGAGATATGCACGATGCGTGGTAATGTGCATGAGATATGCGCGATTCGTGGTAATGTGCATGAGATATGCGCGATGCGTGGTAATGTGCATGAGATATGCGCGATGCGTGGTAATGTGCATGAGATATGCACGATGCGTGGTAATGTGCATGAGATATGCACGATGCGTGGTAATGTGATTGAGATATATACGATTCGTGGTAATGTGATTGAGATATATACGATTCGTGGTAATGTGATTGAGATATATACGATTCGTGGTAATGTGCACGAGATATGCACGATGCGTGGTAATGTGATTGAGATATATACGATTCGTGGTAATGTGATTGAGATATATACGATTCGTGGTAATGTGATTGAGATATATACGATTCGTGGTAATGTGCACGAGATATGCACGATGCGTGGTAATGTGCATGAGATATGCACGATGCGTGGTAATGTGCATGAGATATGCACGATGCGTGGTAATGTGATTGAGATATATACGATTCGTGGTAATGTGATTGAGATATATACGATTCGTGGTAATGTGATTGAGATATATACGATTCGTGGTAATGTGCACGAGATATGCACGATGCGTGGTAATGTGCATGAGATATGCACGATGCGTGGTAATGTGCATGAGATATGCACGATGCGTGGTAATGTGCATGTGATATGCGCGATATGTGTTAATGTGCATGAGATATGCACGATGCGTGGTAATGTGCATGAGATATGCACGATGCGTGGTAATGTGCATGAGATATGCACGATACGTGGTAATGTGCATGAGATATGCGCGATGCGTGGTAATGTGCATGAGATATGCGCGATGCGTGGTAATGTGCATGAGATATGCGCGATGCGTGGTAATGTGCATGAGATATGCACGATGCGTGGTAATGTGCATGAGATATTCGTGATGCGTGGTAATGTGCATGAGATTTGAAAGATGCGTGGTAATGTGCATGATATATGCACGATGCGTGGTAATGTGCATGAGATATGCACGATGCGTGGTAATGTGCATGAGATATGCACGATGGGTGGTAATGTGCATGAGATATGCACGATGCGTGGTAATGTGCATGAGATATGCACGATGCGTGGTAATGTGCATGAGATTTGAAAGATGCGTGGTAATGTGCATGAGATATGCACGATGCGTGGTAATGTGCATGAGATTTACACAACGCTAGGGGAAGTTTTTGAACACAAGTCCTAGAACCAATGTTAGTGTTGGCGCACCGTTTTAGAACCACTCTTATTGTTGACAGAACACGACACGCGTGGGTCACAGCTGGCCTCCCATTTAAACTGATTACTGCCAGGAAAAAAGTGAAATTGTCAAACTACACACGGCGCCGCCTGGCGTCGAACCTGACACCAGACACATCGGACACACCAGACACACAAGAAATGTTGGGCACACCAGACACAAAAGAAATGTTGGGCACACCAGACACACAAGAAATATAGGGCACACCAGACACACCGGACACAGCACACACATAACACACCGGACACACCAGACACACAAGAAATATGGGGCACACAAGACACACCGGACACAGCACACACATAAGACTCACCGGATACACAAGAAATACAGGGCACACCAGACACACCGGACACAGCACACGCATAACACACCGGACACACCAGACACACAAGAAATATGGGGCACACCAGACACAGCACACACATAACACACCAGACACACAAGAAATATGGGGCACACCAGACACACCGGACACAGCACACACATAACACACCAGACACACAAGAAATATGGGGCACACCAGACACACCAGACACACAAGAAATATGGGGCACACCAGACACACCGGACACACAAGAAATATGGGGCACACCAGACACACCAGACACAAGAAAAATGGGGCACACCAGACACAGCACACACATAACACACCTGACACACCGGACACACCAGACACACAAGAAATATTGGGCACACCAGACACACTGGACACAGCACACACATAACACACCGGACACACCAGACACACAAGAAATATGGGGCACACCAGACACAGCACACACATAACACACCAGACACACAAGAAATATTGGGCACACCAGACACACCGGACACAGCACACACATAACACACCAGACACACAAGAAATATGGGGCACACCAGACACACCGGACACAGCACACACATAACACACCAGACACACAAGAAATATGGGGCACACCAGACACACCGGACACTCACACAGCACACACATAAGACACACCGGACACACCAGACACCAGCGCCTCGTATTTAACCACAATCAGTGACCCTCAAACCAGACACCTATAGCCATACGGGATTTTTCTAGCCTCAGGGCAGCACATTACATAAATACACACAATAAAAGAAGCAATAAATTATGCTAATTAGTTCTGGCCTTTGACGTTGTTAACATCACGTATATTCAGAGGCGTCGCTAGGGTTGGTGTCACCCGGGGTGGTTGCTCATGGTGTCACCCGGGCTGGTAGCTCATGGTGTCACCCGGGGTGGTAGCTCATGGTGTCACCCGGGGTGGTAGCTCATGGTGTCACCCGGGGTGGTAGCTCATGGTGTCACCCGGGGTGGTAGCTCATGGTGTCACCCGGGGTGGTAGCTCATGGTGTCACCCGGGGCGGTAGCTCATGGTGTCACCCGGGGTGGTAGCTCATGGTGTCACCCGGGGCGGTAGCTCATGGTGTCACCCGGGGTGGTAGCTCATGGTGTCACCCGGGGTGGTAGCTCATGGTGTCACCCGGGGTGGTAGCTCATGGTGTCACCCGGGGTGGTAGCTCATGGTGCCACCCCTTCACGACTGAAGGGGCCGTCCATAAATGACGTCACACGAGGTTGCCGATTTGTACCCCACTTTCCCCCAGCGTCATACTTTGTCACAAAAACTTAGACCACCCCCCTTTTACGATATGACGTCACAAAGCTTTGATACACAAAAGCCGTATTTTCTCAATAAAAATTAGCATGTTGCAAATTATTTTTTGTCATTTAAATAAGTATTTAGGGTAAGTCTGCTCTCTAATATCGTAACACGCGTGAAGCCATTGAAAACGAATCAAATAAATGATAAAACATCAAATAGTTTAGTTGAACTTTTATTTTAAGTTGCGCGTTTTGATGTGAAGTCACATATTTAAACACACCCTCCCCCTCGTCACACATCGTCACAGATGCGTGACCCCATCCCCCTATGGCGGATTAAAAGGGGTTTGCTGAAGGGGCTAAAGCTAGGGGCCCCAAATAATTTAAGGTCCCCCAAACTTATTATAAATTATAGTGTATAATAAAGATGCAGGCAAATGTTTGTATGAATCCCTGAAAATGCCTTGGACATTCATACGGCAATGCGGCACACATGAGTAGGAAGTATAACAGAAACCAGGCTATTCTTTATGAGAAGTGCAGTGTTGCTCATTATGTGCCGTGCACAGCTCATTCCATTAATTTGGTTGGGAAAAGTGCAGCAGGTTGTCCAGCTGCTGTCAGTTTTTTTTTCTTCTGAAAATCTTTATACCCGGATTGTTGCATCTACTCATCGTTGACAGATACTTCAAAAGCACATGAAATTGATACATGTTAACAAAGCCTTGTCTGACACAAAAGGGTCAGCCTGACAAGATGCTGAAATGTCTGTTAATAACTCATACCATGAGAATATCACAGCACTGAAAGAATTAGCAACAAACGAAAATCATCCTCGTGACTATCGACTTCAAGCAGAAGGATTTCTAAAGAACTTGAACTACTGGTAGTCGCTATTTTACTTGAAATTTGGGAAACAATTTTAGAAAGGAACTCTCTCATTGAGTTTGTTAAAAGACAGCATTCTTAATTTGATTCCTATGAAGACAAAGGAAAGGAGAAGTCAGTGGTAAAAAAAGTATAAACAATCTTCAATGCTATCAACAACAAAAAAAAAGAAAGAAAGTGTCAGTTTGATAAAGGGACATCACCAAAACAGTATTCTCCCCAAGACAAAAATTCAAGGTTGAGGTATTTCTGGTAATCATTGACAAACTTTCTTAAGCCCTACAACATCGGTTAGGCGCATATAAAGACATCCATGAGAAATTTTGCTTTATTACAAACCTAATTGAGCTCAGCAATTTCGCCATCCGATGGGCAGCTGCCAAGTTAATGGAAGAATATTCAAGCGATTTCGAAGACTGCTTAGCTTCAGAATTAGTCCAATTTTCAGAACTCTTAAAAAAGTTATTGTCCATCTCAAGGCTCAGGGTAAGAAAAAGGAAGTAGCCCAATGCGAAACTCAAAACACGTGCACAGAGCTAAACATTTTGCTGCTTTTGAATGAGCTAAATTTCACACCGTCCTTTACAAATGTACACATCGCACTTCGCATCTATCTTTCAATGATGACATCAAACTGCAGCAGAGAGCGATCATTTTCAAAGTTGAAAAGAATATAAAATGAGTTAGAATGTGCATGGGAAAACAAAGACTGAATATGCTCTCTATAATGAGCATTGAAAAGGAACTTGTAAGCTTACTTAGCTTTAATGACTTGATTGAAAACTTCGCCATGAGAACAATTCGCAAACGAAAGTTGTACGTTGAAATAATAATAATACATATTTTTCCATAATTTTTTTATTTCAAATAGAGAAAACAATTCGTTACTCCATGAAAAACAAAAGTTTTTTTTAAAAAAATATTTAAAAGTACGGAATAACGCGTAACATATTTTTTTAAGCGGGCTCGTTCGTAACCACGAAACAGCGTAAGTCGGGATGGGACCGTCGTAACCTGAGGACTACCTAAATATTAACATGCATATCTATGCTTTCAAGCCTTTAATAAATATGTATAAAACGAAATATTAACTCAAAGAATTTGAATTCATAATTTTCCTCTAGAAACACATCAACAAAGAAAACCCATCTTTTGATTTTTTAAAATTATTTTCTTTTTTTGGGGGGAGGGGGGATAAAAATCGTATCCCCCCCACCCCACTGTGGTGGAGGCAGTCGTGAGGTGGGATTCGTCCATGGTGTCGGTGTGTCCAATCACACATGGCTTTATATCTTTTAAGACATCGCCTCTTTCATGTCCAGCCTTTTTTAAAGATCTCTCTGGTGCGGCTGTTTCTTTTCTTTTTTTCCTAATTTGTTTTAATGTTGTTTGTGTGTTGGGACTGTTTTATTATTGCAAGTTAACTGATATTTTTTTAATGAGAATTTTCGCGCTTAACGTATTTCATTGTATTTCTTAATTTCTTTCTAGATGAAAAAATGTGTCTTCTTTTTTTTTCTGACATAAAATCGTAAACAGTAAAATTTTAGGCTCGGGTGTCACCCCCTGATGGGTGTCACCCGGGGCGGTCCACCCCCGCCCCTCTAGCGACGCCACTGCGTATATTACATCTCGCCATCTAGTTTTAGTATCTTATGACACATGTTGCATCAAATCTGGTGGCTATTTCCTTATAGACACAATGAACAAAATGACGGAAGATCTTATCTTATCTGTTTAAAGACGCTCCTTCTATACATAAGATTATTGCGTCCTACGCTTATCTATGGTTTGTGTTTAGTCCTGCATTTTTATTAGAGATTTAAATGCTGATAAAGTGTTGGTTTTCCTGGATTCTTCAGGCAACCCATTCCACGCCCGAATTCCGGACGGGAAGAAGGAAAACTTGTATGTGTTTGTTCTTGCATACGGAATAAGAAAGGTGTTTTTATCCTTATGTCTATCTGAGGGTTGTATTAAGTTATCTTTGTGTTGTATTTCTAAATTAGAATTAATTGCTTTATGTATGATTACTACTTTGCTTTTGGTTCTTCTATCCTCTGTGTTTCAAGGTTTAATGATTTAACTAATGGTGTTATTCTTGTCAGTTTCGAATATTCTCCAGTAATGAATCTGGAAGCTCTTTTTTGAATTTGTTCTAGTTTATCAATGTTTTCTTTGGTGGATGGGTCCCATACAGAAGATGCATATTCTAGTACAGGTCTCACCAAAGTGAGGTAGCATTTTAGTTTTATATCTCTATTACATTTGTTAAAGTTTCTTTTTATAAAGCCTAAGGTTTTGTTTGATTTTTTAATAACTTCATTGACATGGGGATTCCATGATAGTTTCTCATTTATTAAGACTCCTAAGTATTTTGCATCTTTAGTTTGGGTCAGTTCTTTTCCATGAATGTAATATTTTGAATTTATTTGTTTCTTTTTCTTTGTTACTCTTAACAGTTGACACTTTTCTGGGTGGAAAGACATACTCCAGTTAGTTTCCCATTTTATCAATTCATCTAAGTCTTTTTGTAAAATTTTGCTGTCTTGTTCTGATTTAATTGTTCTATAGATTATACAATCATCAGCAAATAACCTAAATTTTGTACCTGTTGAGATGTTGTTGGGTAAATCATTTATATAAATTAAAAAGAGTAAGGGACCTAGCACAGTTCCTTGTGGAACTCCTGAGTTAACCTTTATTGGTGCAGATTTAGATCCATTAATTATTACAGTTTGCTCCCTGCCCAAAAGGAAGTCTTGGATCCAGTGATGTAAGGAACCTGAGATTCCAAAGTAGTTACGTTTTTTAAGTAAACTAAGGTGGTGAACTTTGTCAAATGCTTTTGAGAAGTCTAGTAATATTGTATCTATTTAATCATTTTTGTCTAAGCCTTTTGATAGTTCATCTATTAAACCTATTAATTGTGTTTCACATGATCTGCTTTTTCTAAAGCCGTGTTGATGTGGGCATAGGGCATTATATTTGTCAAGGTGGTTAACTATTCTACTATATATTATGTGTTCTAGTAATTTACAGGTGATACTAGTAAGTGATACAGGCCTGTAATTACCAGGGTCTGATTTATCCCCTTTCTTAAAGAGTGGAGTTACGTTAGCTAATTTCCAATCCTGGGGCACTTTACCCTGGTTTAGAGAGGCTTGAAAGAGAACTACAAGGATTGGGGACAGTTCATTGCTTAGTTCTTTTAATAACCTTGCAGGCAAATCATCTGGGCCAGTAGCTTTGTTTATTTTAAAGTTTTTTAGGAGTGAATGTATACCTATCTCATCTACAATTATGTTACCTATTTCCGCCATTTTATTTAAATTTATTAAAACTTCCTTGTCGCCTGAGGCAGAAAAAGATGATGCAAAATATGTGTTAAGGATATTAGCTTTAGTTTCATTATCATTATAGGTTTTATTATTTGAGCCTTTTAGTGTGGCTATTCCTGAAGGTTCCATTTTTTTAGATTTGATAAAGGACCATAAGTTTTTATTGTTATCTTTGGTAATTACATTGTTTATATATTCATTTTGGAGGTTTCGACTAAGTTTTTGTGTCAAGTGTTTAATCTTTAAGTATTTTTTGTGTATCCTATATGAATAGGTAGCTTTATATTTCTTAAATAAGTTCTCTTTTTGTTTGCATAGCTTTTTCAATCTAGAATTGAACCAGCATTTGTTAATTTTATTTGATGTTAGTTTTGTTGGAACATTCTCATCCATTATAGTTTTTAGATTTGTTTTTATATCTTTCCAAATTTCTTCTACTGGGCTATTTGTGTTAAATTTATTTAGGAAAGTTTGTTGGAAGTTAGCCGCTGATTGGTGTAGTTTTATTGAATTATATTTATTCCAAAGATAACTTGGGGTAACTAGTTACCTAGTGAGTAGTCCCCATGTTTTTTCATGGGGTGGACAGAAATAAACAATTAAATATAATAAAAACAAGTCACTTGCTGCAGAAATAATTAAGACACACAGTTTTATGTAAATGCCATTTTTTTCAGCTTACCGCAACGTTTTCCCCATGTCTATTCTGAGCGTAGTTTTGTCGGTGGCTACCGAGCAATTAGGGACGTTTGTCATAACTAAAGGGCGTCTCGTGACAAACCGGACTTAAAGATTTGAGAACTTACAAGAAAGAAAATCCGTAGTTACTTGTTACCTAGTGAGTAGCCGTTCTTGAATGTCATTCTTTTCAAGTACAACTCGGTATACAATCATAGATCGTCTTTCAATGGTAACAGTTACCATTTGTGGATATAAAGATACCTGTTTGATTGACTTATCTAAAAATTCTAAACGTATATTCTTCTGTGTAAGATTTTTCGACCGTTCTGTTCAACTACGACTACAGCAAAAATCGAAACAAAAGAAGAATTTTTAAATTTAAAAACAACTCAGATACCTGTACTAAGAGTGGTGTTTTAATTGGACATGGGAGCGTTTAATTCGTTATTTTTTGTTTTTTTCAGGCAATGTAAATGTAAATCACATTGTAATAAATCTTCCGTGTAGATGAGGTTGTTATGAAATTATTTCACGGGGTGTCAAACATTGCAAGGTGGAGTATACTGAGGGGAGAGGTTAAGTTTATAGGGCTATACTATACACAGTGATGTATCATATGTGGGTCTGAAAGGTTAAGTGTATAGGGCTATACTATACACAGTGATGTATCATATGTGGGTCTGAAAGGTTAAGTGTATAGGTCTATACACATTGATGTATCATATGTGGGTCTGAAAGGTTAAGTGTATAGGGCTATACTATACACAGTTATGTATCATATGTGGGTCTGAAAGGTTAAGTGTATAGGGCTATACTATACACAGTGATGTATCATATGTGGGTCTGAAAGGTTAAGTGTATAGGGCTATACTATACACAGTGATGTATCATATGTGGGTCTGAAAGGTTAAGTGTATAGGTCTATACACATTGATGTATCATATGTGGGTCTGAAAGGTTAAGTGTTTAGATCTATACACATTGATGTATCATATATGGGTCTGAAAGGTTAAGTGTTTAGGTCTATACACAGTGATGTATCATATGTGGGTCTGAAAGGTTAAGCGCATAGGGCTATACTATACACAGTGATGTATCATATGTGGGTCTGAAAGGTTAAGTATATAAGGCTATACTATATACACAGTGATGTATCATATGTTGGTCTGAAATGTTAAGTGTATAGGTCTATACACACTGATGTATCATATGTGGGTCCAAGAGATTAAGTGTATAGGTCTATACACAGTGATATATTATATGTGGGTCCAAAAGATTAAGTGTATAGGTCT
>CALYLW010001465.1:0-43984 GCA_944989445.1 Ampullaceana balthica
ACCTGTTGTAGGTTTCTTTTCCTGCTGTCTGGAGTGAGTTCCCGATCGTGCTGAGTACAAGATAGAAAAACAGGTGTGTGTGTGAAGCTAAAGAGATCGAGTATTGCGTGTTGCTCACGCAGCGAGTTCTCGTTGGCACACCAATAGCTCGTGAGTCGTGTCGCGCGCGCGCACAGTAGTGCCCGTTAAATGTGCGCGTTTGGAAGGTTCTAGTCCGCGCGCGATCTCAGGAAGATTTATTCGCTATATTGTACACGGGTGAGGCGGGGCTGTAGTCGTCTTTCCTTTGGCTAGCTCAGAATAGAGGATGTCCTTTGGGATTCTGCCACCCTCCAATCTGCGCACATGTCCCAACCATCTGAGCCCACACTGGCCGAGAAGAGTTGTCATACTTTGTATATTGGCCTGTTGTAGCACCTCATTGTTGGGGACATGGTCCTGCCAGGCGATTCCCAGGATGTGCAGAGACAGCGCATGTGGAAAGCACTCAATCTGCTTTCTTGTCTGGAGTATAGGGTCCAGGATTCACTGGCATAAAGGAGGGTGCTTAGCACACATGCAAGGTACACAGCAATCTTGGTTCTGATGGTCAGCTTTTTGTTGTTCCAGACTCTTTTTGAGAGCCTGGGCAGAGTTGTGGAGGCCTTGCCGATCCTTATGTCTAGGTTGGAATCAAGGGACAGGTTGTTGGTGATATTGGAGCCAAGATATGTAAAGTATTCCACAGCCTCACGTTGGCAACAATTGATGGTGATGTTGGGTGGATCAGCATCCTGGGCCATCACGTTAGTCTTTTTGAGGCTGATGGTTAGGTCGAAGTCGCTAGCGGCCTTGGCAAATCGGTCCATTAGGCTTTTCAAATCTGCGACTCTAATAGCAAGATTATGTTACTTAAAAAAATGTTTGTTCATGTTAGGGGCTTTTAAACATCTCCTAACTATTATTTAAGCTCGAACTTTCGCTATTTGTCTTTTTGAAGACTTTGACTAATTACAATACTGTCACTACACTGCACAATAATCATCAGCATTTTGAAATAATTAAACGCTTATTGACTTAATATTTATCACTAGACTCGGCTGCTTTCAATAATTTCTTGTTCTTAGAAATTGCCTCCTTAAATTGTGTGCAGGTATACGGTATATTAAAAACCCACACAGAGTTCACTTCTCACAGATTCAACGCACATCTGATTATGTTCATCGGTCTGTGAGGCGTTTAAAATTGTTTCGTAATGCCAGAATGGATTAACGTTTAATTCTTTACGTGCTTCATTTATATAATAAAAGACATTGGGTGTGTTTTTATTACAATCCCAATTGCAAATTTTCGATGCGTAATTAGGTCAAACGGTCGATTCTATAATCGGAAGATTTTAAGATTGCTTAAAAAAGCCTACTAGTGTATTGAATTAAAGAAAATACTATGAAAATTGAAAATGCATGTCCGGTATTGCTTCAATTTTTTAACTTGACAAATAACGATAATACCGGACAGTCCGGTTTTTATCTGGCAACCCTACATGAAATATGTTGGGTTTTAAAACTTATAACTAATTATCCTGGAATGGTGACCAAAATAGCTTTTTAAAATATTCAGTAATCATTAAAAATTGCATAAATACATTGATTATTTAAGGTCTACTGTTTATTAGCATAGGGATTACGCACTTTTAGCCTAAATATAGTGAAATCGTCTCAATTTTTAGCCGCGGTGTACCTAGGCCAAAGCCAATGGTTTAGCTAGGTACACCGCGGCGGTGTAAGCAGGCCAAGGACGTTGGTTTAGCTGGGTACACCGCCGCGGTGTCCGTAGACACTTCGTAGAAACATAAGTATTAGAAAATATAAAAGTGACTAAAGTGAAAACTGGGAAGTGATACTGAGACAGCTGTTTAATTAAAATAGCAGTTGATTAAAGTTATTTCAGAAGTGACTGAAGATAACCATGATCATAAAAAACCATGGTAAATTATCGTTGTACGGATCAGGCCAAAATACTGTCTTTTCCGGCCACCATCTTTGTTGCTATGCAAGGACAAAGATGGCGGGCGGATCGATAGTCCCAACCGAGGGAATAT
Source organism: Ampullaceana balthica (assembly GCA_944989445.1). Classification (NCBI taxonomy): domain Eukaryota; kingdom Metazoa; phylum Mollusca; class Gastropoda; family Lymnaeidae; genus Ampullaceana; species Ampullaceana balthica. Next base: position 2,081 of record CALYLW010001465.1, read on the forward strand.
GCTGAAATTGAAATGGGCCAGGCAATAGAAGACAATCACAAAAATTACACTTCATCACTAATTTTATAAATAATTCTCGAGTTATATCCTTCCGGTATATCACTAGTAAAACACTTAAATCAGCTTCCATTTAGCAAATCACGAATAAATTTTAAACGCGGTGTTTGCCCTACGGTGGCACAACGAAAAAGATCGAGCCTTCAAATTCGCGGGCTTATTGCATCACTCGCTATGTCCGCAGTTTCGTATTCAATGATTCGTATCTAATGATTCGTATCTAATAATTATAAGGGGAGGCGTTCCCCTCCACAAACCCCACCCTGCATTTTATTTTATTATTTATTTACAATTATATGGGGAGGCGTACCCCCTCCCCTTAGACACCTTCCCCGGTTTTAAAAATTTTTTTAGGGGAGGGAGACAACCGTGGAAATAATAGTAAGGGGCAAGTAACTGCAACCTAGCAACAGTACCGTCCAAGATGCGACCACCATCTACGGCCGCCATCTTTGATCCGTTCAACGATAATTGGCCCAAACCATATATTTCCGCATTTGTCATATCATTGCCCAAATAAGTGTCCTAAAATTAATTCTGATGGCTCATTAATATTCAAAATGGCCTTCAAATTTGCATATGTCATATTCAATTGAGTACAACTTAAAAATAATTATCCAAACTATTAAGTCAAGCATATCAGACTGTTCGTGTTGAAAAGGAGAACAATAATTGACAATTATACTTATTTAAAACTAGTTAATGTTGTCAAGTGTCCATAAAACATTACTTTTTTTTTATATCTCAGAAAACAAAGTTGGATTTACAAATGCAAATGAAATGTCTATTTATATTGCTTGTGAGTTAGTCTTTTATACCTTAAGTAACTTAAAATAAAATAGTGTTATTAATATTGTTTAGCCCTTAGGGGCCGTCCATAAATGACGTCATGCACCAAGGGGGGGAGGGGGGTCACACTTTTGTGACGTTGCGTGACGAGGGGGAGGGAGGGGGGTTGAAGAAATGTGACGTCACATCAAAAGGGTAACTTTAAATAAAACTTCCACTGAAATATTTGGTCCTTTACAATTTATTTAATGACTTTTTTTTTCTTTTTAAAAAAAAATCAGTGCTTCTCAATGTGCCGGTCGGTAGGCCATCAGAAACTGATTGGCGTATGCTATCAAGACACGAAAATTAAATCTAATTATAATCCTTAAGTTTGAGAATCCACAAGATAACATATGAAATTGTTACACTGCGTCGTTTGATGTTGACATCAAAGCATTTGTGATCTAACCGCAGCTCCGTTTGGTTCTCTCATGTCCGTTACCACAAAATATACACGTTTATGTATGCGTCAGACTCTAGGTCCTGCTCACATGACTCGGGGATTTGGGGGAGCGTCTTTAGCACCCCCAACCCCCCGAAAATGCTACTGGTGAGTTTTACAAGCATGACAAGTGTCTAAAAATGATTTGAATAGGATTATGTGTAGATATTTTAAGTCAAAACGACACGGAATATCCCTTTTTCTTTAAAAGGGGAGGTGGGGAGGGAATCTATTTGATAGAATTAAAAACGTTTTAAGTTTGATATAATTGTTCGATTGGTTTTTGGTCAAACGCCCCTGGCCATTCTAGTCTTCTAGATCAGTGCTTCTCAAAGTGGTGGTCCGCGGACCGGTGCCAGTCCGTGGGCCATCCGCTGCCGGTCCGCAGATGTTCTCAAAAAAAGGACAGAAAAAATTGTCAGTGCAGGGAAAATAGTGCACGGTCCCTGGTACAATGGAAAAAATTCCTGCTGGTCCGCAATACTAAAAAGTTTGAGAAGCACTGTTCTAGATATAATGGTAAATGAGCCCATTTAAAATTAGTCAAGTATTCATTAACTTTATTGAATGCATCAAATTCTTGTCATCGTAATTCGAGAGGAGAACAAAACAACTTTTCTTCTTAGCTCAGTTTTTAAGGCATACATTTTAAATATCACAGAAATGATACTTCATAAAGACAAGTCATGTGGATTAAGATTATTGTCACTCGTGTCAATATAAATGAAAGTAGGGTAGATTTAGGTGTCTTCATATAATGCGTAGGTAAGAAATCTACATAGTTGTCAAATTTTAAAAAAAATGCATTTTCTGGAAGGAACCGGTTTAATAATGGGCATATGTTCCAAGCGTACACGTACACATGACGTATCTTAATATATCTAGCGGATTGTAGTGGATGTTATATGTCCCAAATGAGTCTGCATTACCCCCAAGAATTCCCTTTTTGACCCCAGTTCAGGTTATTTACCTCTGTTCGCTGACCTCTGTCTTACGGGATGCCCGTCAGTCAATTGAGGGATTTTTAAAAAAATACATTTTAAAAATGTTATTTTTTAAAATAATTTTTTTTCTAAACAAATACGTTAACCGTGATGATTAATAGTCAATGTTTAATTTGTATGCATTAAAATAAAATATAAGCTAAGGATGTTAACACAGTTCGTTTTCTGAAGGCCGGTTAAACGTTTTTTAAAAATGCTCCACACGGGTTACGATATTATAATAATAATAATAATAATAATAAATTGATTATTTATATAGCGTTGTATCCCAGTAAGGAACTGGGCTCACAGCGCTTTACATGAAAGAAATAACATACTTATAAGTATTAAATTAACATTCATATCACAACAAACACACACAATTACAATACATTATACATAAGCTACGTTAATCATTTACAAGAAATGTTGTTTCATCAATTTTAAAAATAAATTTTGAAAAGATGTGTCTTAAGTGCAGTCTTGAAGGACTTGGTTGTTTGAATACCACGTATGTGTAATGGTAGAGAATTCCATTGTTTGGCTGCACAAAAAGAGAACGACCTTTCACCAAACGTTTTGGTGCGTGTCGTAGGAACAGAGAGAACGCGTGTGTCTGCAGAAGATCTTAGCTTGCGAGTGGGTGAGTAGACCGACAAAACGTTTTACAAATATTACAATTTAGATCTTCACTTAATAAATAATAAATACTTAAATGACAATAAAAGGGATTTGAAACATACTTTTTTTCAAATAGAAAATAAAGGTGTTTTTTTTTGGGGGGGGGGTCAAAGATTTGTGACGGGGGGGTCTACGTTTTTGTGACGAACGACGGGTGACGAGGGGGGGGGGAGGGGGTAAAAAATCGGCAAAAATCACGTGACGTCATTTATGGACGGCCCCTTAGATTATATCAAATTTGAAAACAATTGGCTGAGGTACATAGTACATAGAAGGAAGTTTCAGCCATCTTGAAAAATAGGAAAAAACCATGTGGTGATTGTTTTAATAAATTTAAAAAACATTTTGGGGGAGGTTGAGGGGGATGGGACTCTGTCAATTCTTATAGATATTTGGATGCTGAAAACAGTGGTTATCATTAAAATCGCGAGTAGAGGCGACTCTAAGAGATATTTATATTATTTTATATAGTTACTTTACTGTAACTCAACTAATTACATTTTACTAATGAAATTCAGCACACACAGAAATTGGAGAACATAGTTAATAATGGTCAACATCCAATTGTCTTTAAAATGATATATCCCACATCCAATTTAATCAATAAAAATTACCGGATGTTATTATCTTCTTTCACTTTCGATCCATGTGTGAATTAGATGTATTCACCTGAGGTGCCTGTAAATCGCGCGTCTTTAATCCGTCATTATTTGGCAGTGCATGTTATATTATTATTAAACTTAATTCATTTTCTGATGCATTAATCATTTAATTTTTTAAGATAAACGAATATCTTTAGAAATGAAAATAAAGGTTTGTATTGAGAATCGACGGTGGTTTTTATATAATTAAATAAAAAATTATTATTCTTTTAAAAGTTTGTTGTTGCTTTGTTACCAGTAATAAGATACGTGACTGTGACACTAACACGCGCGTTTTCTTAATATTCCAGTACATGTATATAATATTATTAATATACACGTCATCACTTTTGTAGGTCGAATTCTGATAAGGAATGATTTTTAAAAAAATTAGCTTAGACTTAGTTGCCGGCCGAGGTCTAACACACAGCCCACGGCGTGCTGTGATCAACGGTCAAGGCCGCCATAGTTTTATTTATATTACAAGTTTGATTGACTGAGGAAATTCGAGAGCGTTCTGATAGTAACCGATATCCTGCACGTCAAAAGCATTAAACTTAAAATTACCATATTGATATGTTTATTTTTATTTTATTTTATTCGCTGATTCGACGGGAATTGCAAACGCGAGCGGCTGTGACACGCGCCATGGGATGAGGCGAGGCAAAAACTCTGACCTTTTAACGCATGCGCAGACAATTATAAACTGGTAACTTTTTTTTTATTAAATGGAATCGAAACATGACACAGACGTTATCCAAGTCCTTTACTTTGGCATAGATATATATATATATATATAAAAATTCCCGATTAGTCATAACTTTTCCCGAATTTTATAGGCAGAGAAATTTTTTTTAAAGAATTCCTGACTTTTTCCCGTTTTTCCTGAGTGGGAACCATGGTTATATTTAAATTTTAAACGGTCCTTAAAAACGAACGGTCATTACAACCTTAGGAAAGAGTGAAGAAATATTAGGGTTCCGATACGATTCCGATTAATCGTTCCATCACTAATTAATGCTAACTAATTAATCATGTACATAAAGAAATTTCAAGCACATGTTAATATTTTGCCGCCATATTGGTTTTCGTTTTAACTCGATCATCGGTTATCTCGACGCCATTTTTCATACCCCAAGGCCGTCGACTTAACCGGTTTCGACTGTATTAAACTTCCTGGATTGTACACAAAGTATTTTATAATTAACCATCATCAAATCCTCTTTTTACATTGTTTTCTTTTCCAAAATTAAAATATGAGCTAAATCAATGACGTCATACAATTTTTTGTTACTGCGAGACTTTAATTTAAAATTATTTTGCGCACCACCCGGGGCATACCTTTATAAAAATATAAGATCGAGCAATGACATAATATAATGGTTTTTTTTTACAGTGCTAATCAACACACGGTTTTTAACTGACTGTTGTACATCGTTCCTCAGCGTTACATCCATACATACATACTTTGGGAATTATGTATGTTGATTCTAAAATCTCAATTTATTTAAAAATATTTAATCAACGTATCCGCTTTACAGAATAACTTATAAATTATAAGCAGTACAAAAATTACAATCACCAGGTTTACCAACACCCTAATTATGATTAAAAGAAATATTTTATATTAAAAAAAATTTTTTGTGTAATATTAAAATTTTTAAAAAAATTACATATTTGCCGGCATCAGGGTTTGAACAAAGGTTGTTAAGACAGCTCGAACCACTGGTCCGTATTTTCCTTATATTTTGAGAACCAACGAGAGGATGCATGAATTTTCGCCCCGTGTCATCTGATAATGACATCATAGCCCGCTTCCCCCGCTTGCATTCAGCTCTTTTTCGCAATGCTTTCAATTCAGAGAATTTTAAAAAATAAATCTTCCAAACAATTAACTCAGCCTTAACTTTGACGCGCCAAGAAAGATCTGCGTACAGCAGAAAAGACGTTTTTGAAATCAAGACTCATCACTCACAAGCAAATTTATTCCACTGCCAAGCGGCGTGTGAACATCGTACATCAAGCAAAAACTTTGTACTATAGTAATAAAATACTCACAAGTTGGCAGCTTTTTTATGTATGCAATAACCTCAGAGGGAGTGTTAAAACTGGTCCTTCCCTCTGTATATCCATTGCATCAGCAACCAGATATATTTTGATTTTTTTTTACAAATAAAATTGCTGAAATTAGAGCTGAGCTTGACAGAACGATGTTACCGCTACATAATGTATCTCCCTCTTTTGTCTTTTGCTGTGAGGTCAAGATTTGACATGTTCCAGCCTGTTACGGAAAATGAGGTCAAAGCTGTTATTCTAAAATCTAAACCAACGTCGTGTTCTCTTGATCCAATCCCCACTCCACTATCGGTTGAGTCATTAGATCACTTACTCCCAACAATAACACATATTGTAAATGAGAGTCTAACATCAGGTACTTTTCCAACCTTATGTAAATCTGCTGTAATAAAACCCTTGCTGAAAAAACAAGGGTTGGATCAAAACAATTTAAACAACTATCGACCTGTGTCCAATATTTCATTTGTACCTAAGGTCATTGAAAAACTTGTCTTAAAACAACTTTTTTCTTATCTTAACGACAACACTCTTCTAAGTCCCAATCAGTCGGCCTACAGTCCTTCTCACAGCACAGAGACCACCCTGTTAAAGGTAACAAAGGACCTCCTACTTGCACTAGACAGTGGGAAAATCTCTATATTGGTCCTCTTAGATCTTAGTGCTGCTTTTGACACCATTGACCATCAAACATTGCTAAAAACCCTGCAAAATTATTTTGGAATTTCTGGCTCAGTTCTGGCTTGGTTTCATTCATACTTATCAAACAGATCACAGGTGGTATCAGTAGATGGCTGAATCTCTCACACTCACAGAGCTGACTTGGTTTATGGTGTGCCTCAGGGCTCCGTTTTGGGTCCGGTACTTTTCATACTGTATACAAGGCCACTACTTTTACTGCTTGAAAAGCATTCAGTTAAAAGCCAATCATTTGCAGATGATACTCAGCTTTACACTCACACTGATCCATCTGATGTTGACTTCACTGTCAAATTGATGCAAGAGTGCATTGGTGAGGTAAAGTCTTGGATGACTTTCAGCAATCTCAAACTGAAGGTTGACAAGACAGAAGCACTCCTATTCTGCAACAATAAATCATGCAGTACTTTGTCTCTTCTGAGTTCTATTCAGGGGGCTAGTTCTGATATACTGTTCAAAACATCGACTAGGAATCTTGGCTACATTATTTCTGACAACATGTCTACCAACAACTTCATCAATCACATCTGTCGCTCTGCCTACACCACCATTTGTCAGATCAGCTCAATCCGTCATTACTTAACAGTTAGTGCAACAAAAACTTTAGTCTCTACTCTTGTACTAGCTCGTATGGATAAATGCAATTCTCTTCTGTCAGGTGCGCCAAAACAATGCATTGAAAAACTACAGAAAGTTCAAAATTCAGCTGCCAGATTAGTTCTAAAGGCAAATAACATGACCATGTTACTCCGCTACTTTACTCACTTCATTGGCTACCTATACAATCCCGAATTGATTACCAACTGGCCGTTCTCTGTCTTAACTTCTTTTGTGACTCATGCCCTTCCTATCTTACTGAGCTTCTGTTGGTCTACTCACCAAGTCGTCAGCTACGCTCTTCTGCAGACAGGCGCATTCTCTGTGTTCCTAAGACACGAACTAAAACATTTGGCGAAAGGTCATTCTCTTTTTGTGCAGCCAAACAATGGAGTTCTCTACCATTACACATCCAGAATACAGTAGAACCCACTTAACTCGAGCCCGGTTAACTCGTCAGCTCTATTAAGTCGACGTTTTTTATTGGAACCGCCAAATTCTCTCTTTGTCTTTGCATTTTCTCATCGGTTAATTCGATTATTTTAAGTCGCCGAACCCTAATACCTCGAGCACAAAAGAGGGCCAAATTTGACACTTAGCGTTGGTTATCTCGATCCCCATGACCAATCGCCAGCTTTTGAAAATGTTAGATGTGATTTTTTTATAACCAAGGGAAGGCATTGAATTTCTGCCTCGCCAGGTCTACTGGTGACGTCACAGCCCGCTTGCGTTCAGCTCTCAGCGCTGTGTTGCTTCTGGTACCATGCCAACCACCAGCTTTTGAAATTCTTAGTTATCGATTTTTTATAACCAACAAGGCCACGCATCAAATTTCGGCCTTGCGAGGTCTGCTGGTGACGTCACAGCCCGCTTAAGTTCAGCTCTCAGCGCTGTGTTACTAACTTAAATCGCCAGCTTTTGAAAATGTTACTTATCGATAGGGCTGAACCGATCGGTTCGGCTACTCGGCATCGGCCGATTTTCGTATACTCGGAGATACTCAGCAATCAGCTGCGTAAGTGATGCCAATGCCGAGTATTACGTAATTGCTACAATAGCAAAGATGCAAGCAGAATCGCATGTCTAAAACATTTCGTTTCGTATGGAATAACAAAATGTACCGTGTGCAGACTTGTTGTCATTGGCAACCATTCATCCTTCAACCTCATTTTGACTCTATTACTACTGCTTTGTTCTCATTGTTTCATTCATAAGAAGTGGAAGTGTGCAAGAGCCATTTAACTATTGGTTAGAATTAATTAAAATGTGTCAAAGTTGAAGGTTCAAACGAGTTCCTAATTTATTTGTGTACATTTTTATAGAGAAGAGTTCGCTTTGTCATGAGTCATATATAGGTCATATAGACAAACAAATAACGGCAACGCCTTTGTGTAAAAAAAACCTCCAAAAACACGTGCATGTACATTCTCATTTATTAACGCTAGTGATGGGACGATACCAAAATCATAGTATTTCATAGGGTGCTTACTGTAGTCAAGGCTCCACAGATTTTAAAATATATTATATAACAGACTATAGACAGTTTACCCACCCCACTCTCAATCTCCCACACCATTGTTGTTGGTTAGTCCGATTAGCATCAAGTTACGGAAGGAATTCTGAGCCCATTGTAAGCTGAGGGGATGACCCGAGGAAGATGGTTTGGAAGAGAAAGGTTCGGAGACAATGAGGGGATGTGTAGGTTACACGGGGTGGGTTATTTATTTGTGTAGCTTGTAAGGAAAGTCACGCAAGTGCCTTCCAATGCACAGTATCGCTCAATCTGGGAATCACAGCAAGAGAAAAAAATACGATGTCACCAGCGGACCCTACGCGGTGTGGTGGGCAGGAGTAGATGAATTCGTTATAGTTATGTCCTAGGGAAAAAAACTGCACTAATGCAATAAAGGGTTATATTTAAACTTACATGGTCCTTAAAAACAAACGGTCTTAACAATCTTAGGAAAGAGTGAAGAAAAAGGGTCCCGATATTCCGATAGGATTCCGATTAATCGTCCCATCACTAATTAACGCACATCATGTATATAAAGAAATTTTAAGTGCATGTCAATATTTTGCCGCCTTATTGGTTTTCGTTTAACTCGATGATCGGTTATCTCGGCGCCATTTTTCATACCCCGAGGCCGTTGACTTAACCGGGTTCCACTGTATTTCATCTACCAAGACCTTCAAGGCTGCACTTAAGACGCATCTTTTCAAAATTTATTTTCATTTCAATGTAGCTTATGTGTAACGTACTGTCATTTATGTGGTTATTATGATAAGAATTTAAGAATGTTTAATTATTATTTTTATATGTATGTTATTATCTCCATGTAAAGCACTGTGAGCCCGGCTCCTTGCTGGGATACAGCGCTATAAAAATTATCAATTTATTATTTATTATTATATAAGGACACGGCACATTCATGACAATAGCTTCACACTTTGTTTGTGCGCAAGTGAATTTTGGATTAAAAAACTTTTGCATCAATTTGGACACGCAGCCCATCGATCTGAAGCTGTGGTTATGAAAAAGCGTGTGGTACGCTAAGGTACCTTCAGCACCAGCCAACTGAGCTTCCTTTTCACTCAGATCTTGAAAAATAGTTTGTAATTGTACCTCCTGAAGTTGCCGACAATTTCAGGGCGCTTTTGTGGTGATCCGTATTCAGATGCTTCACTATATCTCCCCACCCGCTGTGAGCGACAGAGAGCTGTGACCCACACTTGTCGCACCGCACGTCACTGTCGTCGTCATGCTTGCCGCTTCTAGCCTTCTTTATGAATGGAAACTCGTTTTGCATGTCCACATTAAATTTCGACTTTCGTTTTGGCATGACGCAGCTGGGCCCTCACTTACCACTGGTAACGTCACTCAGATGTTATTGAGACCACTATGACGTATCAGGATCACCGACAAGTCATGGGAAAGCTGTATCAAGGAGTAAAATGTAAAGGCACGGAAATCGACGTACCAACTGGCTTAGCTGCATGGATATTGAATATCGGTGTTGTTATTGTAGATTATCAATGTCCTACATTCTACAAGATTCGACTTCTCTTCCAGAAGCTATAATATATTATTAAAAATCAGCACTTACCTTATTTAATCATTTTGTTTATTTTTGTGAACATTTTAATGTACGTGCTTTCGTCACTGTTTACCAAAGAATTTTTTTTAAAAATAACGGTAACTCTTGCTTAACAAAGAGCACAAAGACAAAGATAGGCAGTACAAAGTAAACAATCATAATACCCGATTTAGCTTGTGATTTAAAAAAAAATATGTACCATTTTGTTTAAGCTGTCCTATTATTTTTGGGGGGTCGGCTTGCGAGCGGGTTATACACTTTTAATACTTTTCTCTTCCAAAAGTGGGGGGTCGGCTTATGAACGAACGGGCTATAGAACGAGTATATACGGTATATTATTTGCTGATGATTGTACAATCTATAGAATAAATCAGAATAAGATATTAAAATCTTACAAAAAGACCTAGATGAATTAATAAAATGAGAAACGAACTGAAGTATGTATTTCCACCCAGAAAAGTGTCAACTGTTAAGGGTAACAAAGAAAATGAAACAAATAAATTACAAATATTTCATTTATAAAAAACAACTATAACCCCCCTTTCCAGGGCAACACAGGCTATGGGGCAAGTGAAGTAGCGTTCACAAGTTTTATTTAGCCATCACTAACGAGCAAGGTATTGTGTGGCTAGCACAATCCCCAGGGTCCTTGCCAGCACCGAGAATAGAACCCGTGACTCTCTTCTTATAAACTTAGGAGTAATGATAAATAAGAAATTATCATGGAATCACCATTGTCACACATCTCTTTTCATGTGTAATTGTAGATAACTCATAAGGCAATTAATTCTGACTTGGAAATACAACATAAAGATAAGTTAATACAACCCTCAGATAGAAATAGGGATAAAAACACTTTTCTTATTCTGTATGCAAGAACAAATACATAAACATTCTCGTTCTTCCCATCCGAAATTGAGACTTGAAAGGGGTTGCCTGAAGAAACCAGGAAAACCAACACTTTATCAATATTTAAAACTCTGATCAAATTGCAGTACTAGACACAAACCATGGATAAGCATAGGATGCAATAATCTTCTGTATAGAAGTAGAGTCTAAAAGAGATAAGATTAGATTAATTTAAATGTTAAATATTAACTGACAATTAGTTGACTTTTTTGTGATGTGTCATGTATAATTATTATTATGATTTTAGTTATGAGAGTCTAATACTAAAAGTATTTATGGAGTAATACATACGTTTAAGTGCTTACCATTTGATAATATAGCAATTTGTTAATTTTTAAAATTAAATATCTTTATTTTGTTTTTCAGATGATTTCAAGTTCAAATTTGTACAAGAAAAATAAAAAGCTAAAAGAAATTAAAAGGATGCATTCCAGAGAAAAACCTTTCAAATGTGATGTCTGTGGAAAATGTCTTACCACATCTGGTAGCCTAAATAAACACAAAAAGACTCACACAGGGGAAAAACCTTTTAAATGTCATGACTGTGGAAAACGTTTTATCCAATCTGGTAGCCTAACAGAACACAAAAGAACACATACTGGAGAAAAACCTTTCAAATGTGATGTCTGTGGAAAATGTTTTACCACATCTGGTAGCGTAACTAAACATAAAAGGACTCATACAGGGGAAAAACCTTTTAAATGTGACGTCTGTGGAAAATGTTGTAACACATCTTGTCACCTAACTGAACATATAATGACTCATACAGGGGAAAAACCTTTCGAATGTGATGTCTGTGGAAAATGTTTTATCCAATCTGGTAGCCTAACTAAACACAAAAGGACTCATACAGCAGAAAAACCTTTCAAATGTGTTGTTTGTGGAAAATGTTTTACCACATCTCATAACCTAACTGTACACAAAAGATCACATTCAGGAGAGAAACCTTTCAGATGTGATGTTTGTGGAAAATGTTTTACCACATTTCATATCCTAACTGGACACAAAAGATCACATACAGGGAAAAAACCTTTCAAATGTGATGTCTGTGAAGAACGGTTCAACAGATCTGTTCAACTAACTGTACACAAAAGATCACATACAGGAGAAAAACCTTTCAAATGTGATGTTTGTGAAAAATGTTTTACCACATCTCATAACCTAACTGTACACAAAATATCACATTCAGGAGAAAAACCTTTCAAATGTGATGTCTGTGAAGAACACTTCACCAGATGTGATCATCTAACTGTTCACAAAAGATCACATACAGGAGAAAAACCTTTCAAATGTGATGTTTGTGGAAAATGTTTTACCACATCTCATAACCTAACTGTACACAAAAGATTACATTCAGGAGAAAAACCTTTCAAATGTGATGTCTGTGAAGAACATTTCACCAGATGTGATCATCTAACTGTTCACAAAAGATCACATACAGGAGAAAAACCTTTCAAATGTGATGTTTGTGGAAAATGTTTTACCACATCTCATAACCTAACTGTACACAAAAGATCACATTCAGGAGAAAAACCTTTCAAATGTGATGTTTGTGGAAAATGTTTTACCACATTTAGTTACTTAACTATTCACAAAAGATCGCATACAGGAGAAAAACCTTTTAAATGTGATGTCTGTGAAGAACGTTTCATCAGAAGGGATCATCTAACTATGCACAAGAGATCACATACAGGAGAAAAACCTTTTAAATGTGATGTCTGTGAAGAACGTTTCACCAGAAGGGATCATCTAACTATGCACAAAAGATCACATACAGGAGAAAAACCTTTCAAATGTGATGTTTGTGGAAAATGTTTCACTGCATCTGGTAACTTAACTAGACACAAAAGATCGCATACAGGAGAAAAACCTTTTAAATGTGATGTCTGTGAAGAACGTTTCACCAGATGTTATCATCTAACTGTTCACAAAAGATCACATACAGGAGAAAACCTTTTAAATGTGATGTCTGTTGGAAATGTTTGACCTTATCTGGTTAACTGTACACAAAGGAAAACATACTTGGGAAAATACTTTTCAAATGTGATCTTTGAGTTAAATGATTTACTGCATCTTATTACCTATCTAAATACAAAATTAGAAATATAGAAAAAAGACCTTTCAAATGATAGGCATATAGTCATGTAGGAAATATTTACCTTATCTTGAAACCTCACTGCACACAAAAGAACACATATAGGTGAGAAATCTTTTAATTTTGCTGAAAAGGTTTTCACAAGCTTAATATTCTAATTGAGCAGAATTTTACAATATAAACTTATCATTCACAAACACACACAAAATGCATAACATTTATGAGTTTCTGATTTTGTTGAAGAATGAAATGTGCTGAAGGTACCTTTTCAATATTTACTAATCTAATTATATTGATATGGCGCACAAAGTCAGCATGCAAAACAAAATTTTAACAAATAAGTTACGTACTATGAAACAAGTATACATTTGCTATACTTAAAATGAATGAACAATAATAATACTAATACCAGACCCAAGACTAAAAATAGGGTGGGGGGGGGGCTATAAATCATAAATACTATAATTTATTATGGTAATTTAAATATTCTCAAATTGCACCAAAACAGAACAAACACTCACTGTTTACTGGTACATTTACAGTACAATATTATTTCTTCATTATTTTTTTTTAAAATTAATTTTTATTATTTAAAATGTTTTTAAAGTTTGCTGGCACCATAAAATCATTACTGAAACTATTACTTTTCAAAAATAAAAAGATGTGAACAATATACAAGTATTACATTTGTTTTTTTATCAATTGCTACTTTTCATTGCATTGATTTCTTATTAAAATAACCCAAAAGATTATCTGGTTATGGGAAATTTAACCACATATGAAATTCCTTGGCCTAGCAGCTCTGTAGTTTATGTTTAAATATAGAATTTTTAAATGCTTTGCTTGTCAACCCCATTGAGTGGTGTGAACTGACGTCTTCCGATCCCCCTTAACTACCCACTGTTTATAATATAATGGTGAAAAATTGTGTCATTTATTTTATGGGATCGTATATAATTAAAATAAGGACAAGTTTTATCAGCATTCACCTTAGCCTTAGGCCTTACTCTGCGAAGATCACTCAACAATAATACCGATTTACCAGGCCAAGGCTATTTAAAACAAGTAATAAAAACTCAAGGGAAATCATCCTAGAGTCACACCAAGAATGTGTCAATATAATGCACACCGCGCAACAGTCTAAAACATTAGCATTCACAAAGCGGGAAAACCCCGTTAACTATTATTCTAGATTACATTAAAAGTCATTTCAAATCAATAATTCTGAAGTAAACAAAACAATTGCTATCTACAAATCGCTGCTAAAATTACGGGAGGCGAACAAAAGGAGATTTTAAAAAAATTCCTTCCCCAACATTGTTCTAAATATTATTAGCTATCGTTTGGCGTTTGTTTCAACCCGATAGATATGGTTGGCGAGAAATTGACAAAATACTATTTTTAAAGTTTTTTTGTTTTTTTTTCAAGGAAATCCAGTAAACCTTTTCGGTAATGTTTGTGTCCGTGCACATCCTTGGGACCTCCTTAACATATTTGCCATAGAACCGAACCCTCGATCAAATCTCGAACAGACAGGCCGGACATTTCAAATATATAAACGCAATATTTACCAAGGGAAATTGAGCTAAAAATGCTAATTTGTAAAATTACATTATAAATGATATTTATAATTTATGAACACTTAAATTTAAAGGGTCGTCCATAAATGACGTTACGCACCTGGGGGGGGGGAGATCACATATTTGTGACAAGGGGAGGAGGTTGTTTAAGAAATGTGACGTCACATCAAATTGACCAACTTAAAATAGGAGCTCCACTTAGACTTAAATATTATATTTATATTTGCTTTCAATTTATTTATAAGTTTTACATGGCTTCACGCTTGTCAGAAATTAGAGTGCAGGCTTACACTAAATACTTATACGTTAAAAAATTGATTTTAAAAATGCTCATTTTCAAATATAAAATATGGCTTTTATGGGTAAGGGGGGCAAAGCTTTGTGACGTCATATTGGAGGAGGGTCTAAGTTTTGTGGGGGAGGGGGGTAACAGAATAGGTCAAAAACTCGTGGCGTCATTTATGCACGGCCCCTTTAACTTTGACACGTGACATTTGGATATGTTTCTGATTGAATTGTTGAAACAGATGAACTCACCACAACCTCTTGTTTCCCCCACACATCTTCTCCCTGACAATGGGTTGGGTGTGGGATGTCTACAAATGGAAGCAAGCAAATAGACTCATCCTTTCCCCGCCTGTCAATAGAGACCTGCCAGTGGAGAACGCAGACTAACCGGCAATATTCCCTTTAAGCTGTGCGGCCACGGAGCTATCTTCCAGACACCGCACAGCAGTTTAGAGTTTCGGCGCAGCAAATTGATAAGGATAATATAAGTGTGTTTGTGGGATGTAAAATTTTGCACAGAAAAAATGGATAATTTGCACACGGGTTAATTACTGTTTTTGCACATAAACGAAACTTGGAGGGAACATTGTAGTAGTCACTTACTTGTAATGATAATGCTACTCTGACTGGATAGTGATAAAGCTACTCTGACTAGATAATGTCAATCTTTCTTTGACAATATATAGGTTGTAGTTTGCATCTTCTAAGGCTGTTTTGTTTTTCAAGACAATCTACTAGTTTGTGAATACTTCATTGAGATACAATCGTAACCATTTTGATAGTTTTTATGTTTTTTTTAAAATTATGTTTTTTTTTAAATTTCAATTAAAAAAAATAACACCAAAACATTTAATTTTATTCAGTATTCATGTAGTCCGAAAGAGAAAGTTCCAAAATGTAGTACTGTAAAGCAATTGTCCCTCAAAGGTTCGTTGATACGTGTGCAAAGTTTTTTAAAAAGTTGTTGTGCAATCCATTTTTGTGCAATATTTTACAAAATGTGCTGATCGGTTATTCTAAACTGCTGCGCGGCGTCAGTCAGATAACTTCGCAGCCGTGCAGCTTAAATGGAACATTGCTGTCCAGTGCAAAATAATATTTATTAAAATTTAGGGCTGCGGAAATTAACGGTTAATTTCTCGATTGATCGTTAAAAATTTTTAACGATTACATTATTTTTAACGATTAATCAACCCATCGCTTACAAATTATTAGAAGTCAAAAAGTTTTTTAAAAAAATAATAATAAATAGCGGCCGATAAATAATAAATTTCCTGACGATTACACGAACATTTTTGTTTTAAACTATTGACTGACGGGAATGTTCAAAATGTTGATAAAGTTTGCCTACCATGTTTCTAACAATTCGCCTACTTATCAAACCAAATGAAAAGATTATTGAGCTAATGGCAGTAATCGAGTCTGACAGAAAATGACGTCAGCTCTTCTGATGAATGACTGCGTTACAAAATGGAGATGAACGTTTCTGAATCCATTAACATTCTACAATGGTGGAAACTTAGTGAACAAAGATATCCGATTATGTCATTCCTTGCCAAGACCGTTTTGTGCACACCAGTTACCTCAGTCCCATGTGAATGATTTTTCATCTCGGCTGGTTATAATGTCAATTAGACCCGTCCATCACTTGAACCAAATAATGTCAACACACTTGTCTTTTTGCGTAGTTGTTTAAAAGGTGACATATAAAGGAGACATTCCAGTGTTATTTTGATTTCCAACAAGAACGTTTAATAAGTGTTACTTATGACATCAAAAATTTTAATTTTTGGCTTTAATCGAAATTAACGATTAATTAATCGTTAAATTTTCAAAAGTTAACGATTAAATTTGAAATTAATCGTTCACAGCCCTATTAAGATTAGAAGAACCCGCCAGATCTCAGTCGACACTGAGTGGCCCTGGGGCCGTCAATAAATGACGTCACGCACCTAGGGGGGAGGGGGGTCACACTTTTGTGACGATGGGGAGGGAGGGGGGTTGAAGAAATGTGACTTCACATCAAAATGGTAACTTGAAATAAATTTTCCCCTGAAATATTTGGTCGCTTACTATATATTTAATGACTTTTTTGTGTGTTAAATCAGTGTTTCTCAATGTGCCGGTCGGTAGGCCATCAGACGCTGGTTGGCGTAAGCTATCAAGATACGAAAATTAAGTCTAATTATAATCCTTAAGTTTGAGAATCCACAATATAACATATGAAATTGTTACACTGCGTCGTTTGATGTTGACATCAAAGCATTTGTGATGTAACCGCAGCTCCGTTTGGTTCTCTCGAACTTTTTTGCCCGTTACCCCAAAATATACAAGTTTATGTGTGCGTTACAACCACCAGACTCTAGGTCCTGCTCACATGACTCGAGGATTTGAGTGAGCGTCGTTAGCCCCCCCCCCAACCCGAAAATGATGCTGGTGAGTTTCACATGCATGACAAGTGTCTAAAAAACGATCTGAATAGGATTATGTGTAGATATTTTAAGTCAAAACGACACGGAATATCCTTATTCTTTGAAAGGGGAGGGGGGAGGGAATCTATTTGATAGAATTAAAAACGTTTTAAGTTTGATATAATTGTTCGATTGGTTTTTGGTCAAACGCCCCTGGCCATTCTAGTCTTCTATATCAGTGCTTCTCAAAGTGGTGGTCCACGGACCGGTGGCGGTCCGCAGATGTTCTCAAAAAAGGACAACAAAAATTGTCAGTGCATGAAAAATAATGCGCCGGTACCTGGTGCAATGGAAAAAATTCCTGCCGGTCCACCATACTAAAACGTTTGAGAAGCACTGTTCTAGATATAATGGTAAATGAGCCCATTTAAAATTAGTCAACTATTCATTAACTTTATTGAATGCATCAAATTCTTGACATCGCAATTCGAGAGGAGCACAAAACAACTTTTCTTCTTAGCTCAGTTTTTAAGGCATACATTTTAAATATCACAGAAATGATAATTCATAAAGACAAGTCATGTGGATTAAGATTATTGTCACTCGTGTCAATATAAATGAAAGTAGGGTAGATTTAGGTGTCTTCGTATAATACGTAGTTAAGAAATCTACATAGTTGTCAAATTTTTTAAAAAACTGCATTTTCTGGAAGGAACCGGTTAAATAATGGACATATGTTCAAAGCTTAAACGTACACATGACGTATTTTAATATATCTAATGGATTGTAGTGGATGTTAAAAGGTCCCAAATGAGTCCGCATTACCCCCAAGAATTCCCTTTTTGACCCCAGATGAGGTTATTTACCTCTGTTTGCCGACCTCTTTCTTACGGGATGCCCGTCAGTCAATTGAGGGATTTTTAAAAAAAATACATTTTTAAAATGATATTTTTAAATATTTTTTTTTCTAAACAAAGACGTTAACCGTGATGATTAATAGTCAATGTTTAATTTGTATGCATTAAAATAAAATATACTCTAAGGATTTTAACACAGTTCGTTTTCTGAAGGCCAGTTAAACGTTTTTAAAAAATGCTTCACGCGGGTTACGATATTACAATTTAGATCTTCACTAAATAAATAATAAATACTTAAATGACAATAAAAGTGATTTGAACCATACTTATTTTCAATTAGAAAATAAGTGTTGTTTTTTTTTGGTTTTTTGTTTATTTTTGGTGTTTTGTCAAAAGATTTGTGACGTATTTTTAGAGGGGGGGTCTAAGTTTTTGTGACGACGCGTGACGAGGGGGAGGGGGGGGTCAAAAATCGGCAAAAATCGCGTGACGTCATTTATGGACGGCCCCCTTCACCTTAATGGAAAGAGTTAGGTGCTTTGATGACAGGGTCCCCATTAATTAAGGTTATCAAATGAAAATTTGATTTTTGAGATTTTTATCCAAATAAAAGAAAAGCCAAATACGAAATTAATAAAAGAAATTTTAAAAAACTATCCTAAAGCATGTGAACGTTTCTTCTGCAAACATTTCAAACTCCTCATTGGCTATAAGGGGCCGTCCAAAAAGTACGTCACGTTATTTTTGACCATTTTTACCACCCTCCCCCTGTCACAAATCTTGGAGCCTCTAAAGTACGTCACATTTTCGAAAAAAATTGTTTTAATTAACAAAATAATTAACATTTAATACAAAATACTGTGGCGTCACACATGGCCGGACCCCCCTCCCCCGTCACACTTTCTTACACCCCCTCCCCTCTGAAGCGTGACGTAGTTTATGTGCGGCCCCTAGACTATAAACTCTTCTGATACTATTAAACTAATGTTACTGTACTGAAAAAAACAGAGACCTAAGTAGTATGTGAACGTGGCTCTGATGTGGTAACTTAGGGGCCATCCATATATTACTTTCGCACAAAATTCGTATTTTCGTAACCCCCTCCCCGTTTCACCCCGTACATTTTCGGGTACCCCCCATGCGTACATACAAATTTGCCTCCCCGTTTGAAAAATTATTGAAAGCCAGAGTCAAGATATTGGTTTTACTCTTTGGGGCAGTTCATAAATGACGTCAAGCGCCTAAAGAGGAGGGGGTCAAACATTTGTGAGGGGGAGTGTTTAAGAAATATGACGTCACATCAAAATGCGCAACTTTAAATAAAAGTTCCCCTAAAATATTTGATTGCTTTCAATTTATTTAATGACGTTTTCAATGGCTTCACGCGTAATACGATATTAGAGTGAGCCTTACATTAAATACATATACTTAAATTATAAAAAAGTTATTTGCAACATGCTAATTTTCAATTAGAAAATACGGCTTTTCGGGTTGGGGGTGCCCAAGCTTTGTGACGTCATATTGGAGGGGGTGTTGAAAAAAGTTTTTTGTGACGAGGGGGAGGGGGGTTGAAAATCGACTAAAACAATCAGATATTTGAGCAGAACTTTTATTTAAAATGGTGCGTTTTGGTGTGACGTCACATTAAACCCACACCCCCTCTACCTCTTCACAATTCGTCACAAATGTTCGACCCCCTCCCCCCCCCTAGGTGCGTGACATCATTTATGGACGGCCCCAAAATCAGTCTTGACTCAGTCGGTCTCGAACGCCGTTTGCAATCTGAGCGGTTTACGTTAATAGGCTTAGTATTAAGCAAATTAAATTTGTTGTGTGTACGTACACATTCGGTCGAGATGCCCCCCCCCCTTACGCATCCAAAGGCAAAATGCCATTAATTGAAGACCCCTCTCCCCACTCCTTGCGTACGAGATATATGGATGGCCCCTTAGTTGATTCTTCAAATTTGACAGCCGCTACTGTTGTAAAAGCAAAAATTACTGTGCCCTATCAATTTCAAACATGAAACGTGAGCCAATCGAATACACTATTATTCTTAATAGTTGAGGGTGGCAAATTCCTAGTTGTTAATAATCAATACACTACGAATCACACATTATTCTGTGAAGGAACAACGCAAGAGCCACTGTTGGTCTCGAGTCTCGAGACCACCTCTGCTTGCCAACTATAAACTGATTGGTCGACCCCAGTGAGGGTCATTCGTCATGCTTGTTTGCACATACTCGCGTTGGTGAATTATATATATACTAGCTGACCCGCGGCGTAGCATACGCCGCTAATGATTTAGTGACGGGTGAAGAATTCCGGAAAGACACAGTTGTCAAAATGGGGTGGGTTTGGGCAAACGACTGTGAGTGAATGAAAAGAAGGAACTCTGGAGAGAGAGACCCGCGGCGTATCACCCGTCAACAATGACGGAAGTTTTCAAAATAAATACGCATCAGATTAAAAAATAACGTTATACAGAACTTTGATTTATTTAATTTATTTTTATTTTATTCATTTATTATCATACTAGTAACAAAGCCCGCCCAAGGACGGGAATAAGTGTAGAGTGACCTGTGAAGTTCATGGACGCTATGTTTTGGTAGTTGTTATGCTGAAGCGTTTGCAGGACATTGTCGTCGCAGGGCAAGGGATGTGGACAAACAACAACAACAACAAAAACAGCAAAAATAACAACAGCAACAAAAACAAAACAACAACAGCAACAACAACAAAACAGCAACAACAACAAAACAAAAACAACAAAACAACAAAACAACAACAGCAACAAAAACAAAACAACAACAATAACAACAACCACAAAACAACACAAAAACAACAACAAAACAACAACCACAAAACAACAACAAAACAACAACAATAACAGCAACAAAAAACAAACAACACTTAAAACTCTTGCCACTACCCCCCAAGGACCATCAAGGAAAAAGCATTTAACAGAATTGTCATTGGAATAAGCGGCAGGCATCACTTCAAGATGGGAACAACATAATGAATTATGACAACAAAAAAAAACTGCACCAAAAATAACTCGTTTTGAACCTCCGCGTAATATGTAAATTTTTCTCCGCTAGTGATTGGCTGTAGGAGTCATATGTGTTTGAGGGACCAATCGCTATAGATGACGGGACAGAAAGGACAGAAACTTACCTTTTGTTATATAAAGGATTGAACAATTTTATGCGGAACGTTCGAAAAGAGTCATATTTGGTGCAGTAATTTTTGTTGCGCACTATTGAACAAATCAGCATTACATCCAAGAAACATTACCACGGGAATTATGTATGTTGATAGATTTCTGATTACTGTTTCCCCAAAAGGAGCGGATTCTAGCGAATTTTACACACCCACAATGAGTCTGCATTAGGCCAAGAGCTTACTTTTTACCCGAAAATGAGATAGTTGACCGATCAAATAGCGGTAGCAAGGTACGTGTATTTTTCATTAGTTTATAAACCCCACAAGTAAATGCAACAATTTAAACACGCCTCGTATATTGGTGACATTATATTTTACCTCTTGTGTGACGTAAGTGAAAACGTGAGGAAAAAAATATTGTTAAAAAAAAACCCAACTCTTAAGCTTACGGAGTAAAAAGTTATGATAATATTGGATATTTTTTTATGCCATATTATTTTTCAGTCTTCAAATCGCCGGAATTACTGTATTTTGCGACGCACAAGATGACACCCCTACTTTTCCAGTACAAATGTTGGGTTCATACGGTACTTGCCATACTCCTCTTCCAGCGCATACCAAATAATTTTAAGAAAACATGAGATTTGATATCAATGTGGTAATTTTAGATTAAATGCCTTCGACGTGCAGGAAAACTGTCACTATAAGATCGAAATTAATTTGAGGAATCGTCCGGTATCTAGTCTGTCTATCAACAATTAAATGACCCTTGTAATATCAATAGTCACACTGGCTGGGCTTGACGGTTAATCACATCAAAGGGTTTTTGACATTACCGCTGCACTGTTCGTTAGCTGACTTACTATTATGCCTCGGCATCTAAACAAATTAAATATTTTAAAATTTTATAAATCAATCCGAATTCATACTTAATCTTGAAGGGCTTTGGGACCGTCCATAAATGACGTCCCGCACAAAGGGAGAGAAAAAAAAGTCCACACATTTGTGACGATGTGTGACGAGGGGGAGAAGGTGTTTGAGAAATGTGACGTCACATCAAAACGCGCAACATTACATAAAAAGTGCCTCTTAAATATGTCATTGCTTACAATTTATTTTATGACGTTTTACATGGCTTCACGCTTGTTACGACATTAGAGTGCAACCTTACACTAAATACACACTTAAATGTAAATGACAAAAAAGTTATTTGAAACATGCTCTTTTTCAAATAGAAATGAATTGTATCAAAATTTCAGATCGATCGAATGTACCGTAATTAAATTAATGAATTTTTAGTTTATCTCTATATAGCATGTGTAGCCGTCTGATATAGTTGACCTCCACGGGTCACTGGAGTTTCACTCCAGCCCTCGATGTCACAGGAGTCTGTCATGGTCTGTTGTGCGGTGCGTATTATCTTGAACATAATCAATACTTTTAGTTATGTCTCATGCATAAGTGATTTTTAGTCAAAAACTTTGTCTTTACGGGTTGTTTAATTCTCGTTTTCTTAGCACAAGTACTTTATCTTTTTAAAAATATTATCTTATCTTTACAGACGCTCCTTCTATGCAGAAGATAGTTGCGTCAACACACCATGACAGATGATCTGTTGGCAAGTGATGCAGCGTTCACAGGCCACGGCTTTGTGGGTTCCACGCATTACCCAGCCGCCTAACTACATGTAGTGTTAGTAGGTACCCATTCGGAGCGGGGTGACTCAGGGACGCCCTAGGCCCCGGGAACAAGCCCTTGCCTTCACACGGATTCGAACCCGTGACCATCGGTACGACAGTCCAGTGAGCTGGCCACTCGACCATGTGTGAAAATTAAATAATACACACACAGCTCATACAGTCATACAGGTGTTACATCATTGTAAAGTTATATCTAGTTTCGTGTTATTAAATCCTTTATATTAACTCGTGGTGTCTGCGGCGGACCTTGCTTGCTTGCTTGCTTGTCGCCAAAACTTTTGATCGATTTTTAACCCACTTGCTCGCAAGATAGCGAGCTGAAATTTTGCAGGCAGTTTCGTACCGATGATAAAAACAATGTATCAAAATTTCAGATCGATCGCATGTACCGTAATTAAATTATTGATTTTTTAGATTATTTTTTTTTATTCCTATGTATCATGCTATTTTTTGAGATAGAGCGTCGCGGTGCGTATTATATTGAACAACCTTTCTGTCGCGCAATAAGGTGCGTATTTTACTGACAACACTTTTTATAAACCTATTCCTGATCGGTGCGCATTATATTAAACACGTTTTACGACACAACTGCAATTTTGTATTTTTGGATGGTCTTGCGCTGCGTGTTATAATGAACATTCTTTTAGTTACGTCTCATACGTAAAGGATTTATAGTCAAAAACTTGGTTTTTTACGGGTTGTTTTTATTTAAAGTTCAGTTGAACCACGCATGCCTTATGCCTTAAAACTCATATAGGGCTAAACTGATGTTAAGTCTGGCATCTCGGAAACTTTTAAATAATACCTTAAGTTTTGGCTACCGTAGTTGGCGTTACCGTTTGAAATAACGGAGTTTGGTACATACTTCACGAACACAGGTTTGGTTTAAATTTAAGGTTAAATTTACTAATAATTGATATTAACTAGATACGACCCGCTGCGTAGCATACGCCGCAGACTTGCTCATAGATAGTGATAGTGCAAACTGCAAAGAACGGAAGAGGGAGGGGGTGAAAGGACACAAACAGCAGCACGAAGAAATGAAAACAACGCGAGTGAACTCGGGGTGATCGCCGATGCATTGTTGGTCTGAGACTGCGGTTATTGCTACCTGCCCCCATCCTTTACTACCAGTGCTTGCCAACCATACACTGTGGTTGTTCGACCCCAGCAAGGGCTTTCATCATGCTTATTAAATTGGCAGTGGCTATTGAGACGCTAACGTCTTAATAGCCCACAGGCTATTGAGACGCAAAGAAAAAATAGGCCAATGAAAACTACGTATTTACTAATTTATTTACTAATTACGGTTGGCGCATTTATTCTATTGATTGCGTTAAAAATTCTACAACTCTTTTTATTTTTAAAGAAAGAAAGAAATGCATGTAAAAAGGGTGAGGCGGTGAGGTAAATTAATTATCAGCTTTAAAATTGTTTTATTTGTTTACACTCTAGCAGTGGCGTAGCTAGGGGGGGGGGCGGTGGGGGCGGTCCGCCCCGGGCGGCACTATTTTAGGGGCGGCATTTGTGGGCATTTGAAAAGTACAACCATTTCTGACAACCACCCCTTTTCTTTTGAAAAAAGGGGGGGGGGAACCAAGGTGAAACAAACATATTCGTAATTTTGAGTCTTAATTAACGGATTCGCACAACATTTGTTTGATTCTATAGTGGATATTATAACTAACGCAAAACCGTTCAAAAATTTTTAATCGCTCAAAAAACTTATCCATTTATTTGGAAAACTAATTGGTATTAGTCACAGATGACGCTTTTATAAGAAAACTACCCAAAAAAACACATCACCGCTGGGCCGAAAAATGTGTGCTATTAATATCGCCACGACAGTTGTTATGTGGAATTTCGACATTCGATGAATGAGTGAACAAGCACTTACCTACAAGGCATGGTGGTTCAAATATTGTGTTTAACTTGCAAGTAGTAATTTATATTACCATTTCAGTTTTCAGTAAATTATTGTAAGGTAAATTATTAAAAATAAAATTAATTTTGTTTTTATTGCATTAAAGTAGCACAAATAATTTGTGTTTTTCATTAAAATACAGTTATTTATTAAGCATATTACGCCTATCCAATTAAAGTAATAGTAATGTGTAAATAATTTGAATTCGTCTATTTTTGGGAAAATTATTAAGATTTATGACAAGAATATGTAAATATTCAAATTTCTCTGTTAATCAACACCACAATAGGCATAATAATTTTGAAAAAGACTTACTTTAAACTTTCAAGAGTCTTGGAAAAATTGACATCTGAAGAAGTAACTAGCCTAGGAAAATGAGATCAGATGCTGGAATTTTACTCAATTCAATGCAATCTTTTTCTCTTCCATGTTATCTCAATTTATGGGAACCCATCATTTTTTAAATTAATGCAAAGCCATTGTATGGAACAAAGAGATGTGCTAATACAAAATACTGTTATATCAGTCAAACAATTTATGAAGAGATGGAGATATCAACTGAAAGCCTAGTTAGAAGGAGAAAAATATGAGTAGGGAAAATTCAGAAGACGTGGTTCCATCTTTAGAACAAGAAGTACAACGAGAAATGTTTTTATCTATGGATGGAATTATAAAATAAAATAACGCTTTGATGAGTTGCATGTCCTTGCAAGAAAATATTCGTATATAATACCATGTAACCTACTAAATGAAACATTTGAAGATCAAATAAATTACCTTATTGACATTGACAGTTCGTTATGGAAAGAAAAAGGATCCAGGTTTTTATGGCTGTACCCACACTACAAGAAGAGGCATTATGTTAGAAGAACGGGTGAAAAGGCACCCTTGATCTAATACAATTTATTCAACAGTACAGATTGGACAATTCTGTACCAAACATTGTAATTTTGCTATGGATTTTTTCAACTATTGCTATCAGTGTCTCTAGTTGTGAAAGGAGCTTCTCCAAACTGAAGTTGATAAAAAATTATCTTCGTTCCACAATGAGCGATTAAAGACAACAAAATCTTGCAATACTGTCCATAGGACAAGATATTACAATTAATTTTAATTTTGATAGCACAACACACGATTTTTCTATTATGAAAGTTAGGAAAGTAAATGTATAAATATGTTTACATACTAATGTACAGAGGCCTAACTGGGTTTTTGACGCCCTTGGCTATTTATTTTTGGCGCCTTTTATTTAAATAAAAATTTAAAAATTAGAGATTTAGCGGCTCCCTTTTGAACAGGCGCAGGCCAGCGCCCTTCGCAACTGCCCCAATGCCAAGCCGTTGTTACGCCACTGCTAATGTATACTATTTCTTTGTTTGTAAAGAAAAAAATATTTATTTATAAATACAAAATAAACGAATAGTAATTGGTAATGTTTTTTTTTAAAAATGTAATTTTGGAATATGTTTTGTCTCATGAGTGGACGTGCGACCTCAGTAACTTTCTTGTGGCCTTTAAAAAATATCTTGTATTTTTATAAATGTGTATTTATAGGTATATAGTCTTATGCGGCCTCTTTTATTACAGCTTACATAAATATGGCATGCAATGGTAAACATATTCCCAACCTTTACTTTGTTGAGTTATGATTATTTATTCATGTCTATTAATTTTTAAAAACCATAATATAATTGACTAAGTGGCCATCCATAAATGAAGCACGCTATTTTGGTTGATTTTTCACCACCTCCCCTCATCGTCACACGCCGTCTCAAAAACTTTGACCCCCTCTTCAATAAGACGTCACAAAGCTTTGACCCCCCACCCCCAATAAAAGCCGTATTTTCTGTTTGAAAATGAGCATGTTTCAAATTATATTTTTGCCATTTAAGTATGTTTTTAGTGTAGCTCTACATTCTAATATCGTAACACGCATTTTACATAAACGTCATTAAATAAAGTGTCAGCAATCAAATATTTAAGTGGAAATTTATTTAAAGTTGCGCGCGCTTTGACGCAACGTCACATTTCTTAAACAACCCCCCCCTCGTCACACACGTCACACGTATGTGACAAAAAAACAAAAAATCGCAGACGAAAAAAAGCAGTTTGTAACTTCGTATGGTACCTACCTCCGTACACGTATTTCATTGACGAATTAATGCTTTTGAGAAGTTTTGGTTTTTTTAGAAGCGTTTCATGCACTTTATCACAAGAATTAGAGGAACTCTTGTGAAACTCAAAATTTCACTTCACCATTAGCATTACTTATAGTGTTTCCACTTTCAGTGACTGCGTTTGTTCCTGGGAGACACAAAACAAACTCTACGATTTTCTGGATTTGAGCACATGGTACATCTTTATCCTTGAAATGACGGAAGATTTCAACCCATTGACATTCAACCCATTGACAGTCAACACAAGTCTTCTTACAATTCCAATCTGCAATCTTTTCTGGTGATGCAAATCGGCTAACGTAGCTAACTTAGTCAAATAACTCGTTATCATATATGTCAACATTTGGAATCTTTTGTCCAAAAAGTTGCTGACCCTCTTGTAAGTTTTCCCATGACGTCGTCTCTTTTAACGTAACCCAACTAAATGCATTAAGATCTTCGAATTGCTCTACCCTCTTTTTCAGATAATAAATACAGTTGTCATAAAAATTTACGACGGTTCTTGTAATGTCGGTTTTTCTCACCATTCCTTCCTCTTCTAATTGGGTAATCTGCACATATACTTCATGCGGCAAAAAATTTTTTTGAACTTCTCTCAGTGCATTTGTGTATTAAATCATTCAGCGCAGAAGAGACTTCCAATGCTGTTACAGTATGTGCCTCTATGCGCAGAATTGTCGCATGAAACACTGCAGTGATATTGTGTACAAAATAGAGCCACAATTCAGCACATTGATTCTCAAAGAAGTTGTGGATGAGAGTGGCGCACTTCTCCTCCGACAAGAAATAAGATTTCAGTGCAGGAAACAATTTTAAGACTCCTACACTGCAGGCGTCAGTGATAACCATCAAGTTTTCCCATATCCTAAAATGCGCTGGTATTCTACACAGGCAAAGTCGCAAAACTCTTTGAATGACTCTACACGAACAGTGTAGATGTAGAAGTAATAATAGATTTTCATAATAACTGCTTCCACATCAATTGGTAAGCAATCCCCTGCAGTTTGTATCACGTTGTGGATGATATGAGCAGCACAACCAATACTTTATAGTTTCAGTTTGTATCACGTTGTGGACGATATGAGCAGCACAACCAATACCTTATAGTTTCAGTTTGTATCACCTTGTGGACGATATGAGCAGCACAACCAATACCTTATAGTTTCAGTTTTGTATCACCTTGTGGACGATATGAGCAGCACAACCAATACCTTATAGTTTCAGTTTGTATCACGTTGTGGATGATATGAGCAGCACAACCAATACTTTATAGTTTCAGTTTGTATCACGTTGTGGATGATATGAGCAGCACAACCAATACCTTATAGTTTCAGTTTGTATCACGTTGTGGACGATAGGAGCAGCACAACCAATACCTTATAGTTTCAGTTTGTATCACGTTGTGGATGATATGAGCAGCACAACCAATACCTTATAGTTTCAGTTTGTATCACGTTGTGGATGATATGAGCAGCACAACCAATACCTTATAGTTTCAGTTTGTATCACGTTGTGGACGATATGAGCAGCACAACCAATACCTTATAGTTTCTTCCCGAGATCATCCTGCAATATTGCAAACACATTGTTTCTTCCTCTCCTTTTTAGTCCTCCAAAGTTCGTGTTTGCATTGTCTGCGTAGAACCCAACAACCTTTTCTGTCAGACTATGTCTTTGTAATGCATTTACAAGGAAATTACAAATGGTCTCTGCTGTTTCTCCAGGAAGCGATTGCATGTCCAGGATTTTAATTTTAACACCTGATAGTGGCACAAAATATCTTATTATCACAGGAAATAGCTTCACATCCTTATATTTGGATGTGTCTGTAGACACTGTCACAAAATTTGCGACATTTAACTCTGCCTTAACTTGGTTCATTATGTAAGGACACAGCACATTCATGACAATAGCTTCACACTTTGTTTCGTTCGCAATTGAATTTTGGATTTAAAAACTTTTGCATTTATTTGGACACGCAGCCCATCGATCTGAAGCTGTGATTATGAAAAAGCGTGTGGTACGCTAAGGTACCTTCTGCAGCAGCCAACTGAGCTTCCTTTTCACCTACCTCAGATCTTGAAAAATAGTTAGTAATTGTACCTCCTTAATGTGCAGACAATTTCAGGGCGTTTTTTGTGGCGATTCGTATTCAGATGCTTCACTATATCTCCCCGCCAGCTGTGAGCGACAGAGAACTGTGCCCCACACTTGTGGCACCGCACGTCACTGTCATCGTCCTGCTGGCCGCTTCTAGCCTTCTTTATGCATGGAAACTCGCTTTGCATGTCCACATTAAATTTGGACTTTCGTTTTGGCATGACGTAGCAGGACCCTCACTAACCACAGGTAACGTGACTCAGAACTTATTGAGAAGACTATGACATATCAGTAGCACCGACAAGTCACGGGAATGCCGTATCAAGGAGTAAAATGTAAATAACCACAGAAATCGACGCACCAACTGGCTTAGCTAATAATAAAGCAATTTTAATTTATAAAAAATATCACTGTTTTGAATATTTAATTAAATTTAAGAAAATATTAAGTCATTCTTACTAGGGCAGAAATTCTCGGCAATCGGCCGCGTAAGTGATGCCGATGCCGAGTATACCTTAATTACTTCAATAGCAAAGATGCAAGCAGATGTCTTAAACATTTCGTTTCGTATGAAATAACAAAATTTACAGTGTGCAGACTTGTTGTCCGTGGTAACCATTCATCCTTGTACATCATTTGACTCTATTACTATTGCTTTGTTCTCATTGTTTCATTAATATGCAAAAGCCATTTAACTATTGGTTAGAATTAATTAAAATGTGTCAAATTTGAAGGTTCAGAAGGAGTTCCTGATTTATTTGTGTACATTTATATAGAGAAGAGTTCGCTTTGTCATGAGTAATATATAGGTCATGATACTTTGATAGACAAACAACTCAAATAATAGCAACGCCGTTGTGTAAAAAAAAACTCCAAAAACACGTGCATGTACATTCTCATTTATTAACGCTAGTGATGGGATGATACCAAAATCATAGGGTGCTTACTGTAAACAAGGCTCCCCAGATTTTAAAATATATAATATAACAGACTACAGACAGTTTACCCACCCCACTCTCAATCTCCCACACCATTGTTGTAGGTTAGTCCGATTAACACTCAAGTTACCGAAGGAATTCTGAGTCCATTGTAAGCTGAGGGGACGGGGTGGGTTATTTATTTGTGTAGCTTGTAAGGAAAGTCACGCAAGTCACCAGCGGACCCTGCGGGCGCGTACGTGGTGTGGCGGGCAGGAGTAGATGAATTTGTTATACATGTAGTTATGTACTAGGGAAAAAACACCACTAACGCAACAAAGGGTTTTATTTAAACGGCCCTTAAAAACGAACGGTCTTAACAACCTTAGGAAAGAGTTTAGAAATATTAGGGTCCCGATATTCCGATACGATTCCGATTAATCGTCCCATCACTAATTAACGCACATCATGTATATAAAGACATTTCAAGCGCAAGTTAATATTTTGCCACCATATTGGTTTTCGTTTTAACTCGATGATCGGTTATCTCGGCGTCATTTTTCATACCCCAAGGCAGTCGACTTAACCGGGTCCCACTGTATTTCATTTATAAAAAAACAACTAATCCAAACTAAAGATGAAAAATACTTAGGAGTAATAATAAATGAGAAATTATCATGGGATCCTCATGTCAATGGCATAATTAAAAAAATAATGCAAAACCCTAGGCTTAATGAAAAAAAAAGGGAAAATTTTACAGATGTAATAAGAATATAAAACTACAATGCTATCTCACCTGGTAAGAGCTGTACTAAAATATGTATCTTCTGTATAAGACCCATACACCGAAGAAAACATTGATAAACTAGAACAAATTAAAAAAAGAACTGCCAGATTCATTACTGGAGAATATTCGATACTGACAAGAATAACACCATTAGTTAAATCATTCAACCTTAAAACACTATGGGATAGAAGAAAAAAGAGCAAAGTAGTAATAACACATAAGGCAATTAATTCTGACTTGGAAATACAACACAAAGATAACTTAATACAACCCTCAGATTCAGATAGAAATAGGGATAAAAACACTTATCTTATACTTATTCTGTATTGAAGAACAAATACACATTCTCGTTCTTCCCATCTGGAATTGAGACATGGAGGGGTGGCCTGAAGAAACCAGGTAAACCAACACTTTATCAATATTTCAAACTCTGATCAAATTGCAGTACTAGACACAAATCGTGGATAAGCATAGGACGCAATAATCTTCTGTATAGAAGTAGCGTCTAAAACGGATCAGATTAGATTAATTTAAATGTTACATTTTAACTGTCAATTATGTGACTTTTTTGTGATGTCATGTATGATTATTATTATCATTTTTATTATAAGAGTCAAATACTAATACTTTTTATGAAGTAATACATATGTTTAAATGCTTACCATTTGATAATACAACGGGGCCCACTTAACTCAAGCCCTGGTTAACTCGCCAGCTCTATTAAGTCGAGTTTTTTTTTGGAACCGCCAAATTCTCTTTTTGTCTTTGCATTTTTTCAGCGGTTAATTCGATTTTTTAAAGTCGCCAAGCCCTAATATTTCGAGCACAAAAGAGTGCCAAATTTGCAACTTAACGTCGGTTAGCTCGATCCCTGTCTGTTCGCCTAGCAATGCACTTTGGCATTTTTAGTTCAAAACAGTGTTGACATCTTGCTTTCTTCGAGACTTACGGCTATTGTATGATTCTACGAGATTTCAATAAAAATTACCAGATGTTTTTAATTTCAATTTGATTCCGTTAGATTGAGTATGTATTCACCAGAGGTACTCAAAAATGGCGATAGTGGTCTTTAATCCATCATTATTTCGCTGTGCATGTTATATTATTATTAAACTTAATTCATTTTCTGATGCATTAATCATTTTATTTTTTAAGATAAACGAATATCTTTAGAAAAGAAAATAAAGGTTTGTATCGAGAATCGACAGTATTTTTTATATAATTAAATAAAAAATTATTATTCTTTTAAAAGTTTGTTGTTGCTTTGTTACCAGTAAGATACGTGACTGTGACTAACACGTGTGTGACGCTGAAATCAAATCATTTTCTTAATGTTCTAGTAGATATATAATATACACGTCATCACTGTTGTAGGTCGAATTCTGATAAGGTCAAGGTCGCATTTGTTACTATTTATATTACAAGTTACACGTATCATTTGATTGACGGAGGAAATTCAAGTGCGGTCTCATAGTGACAGATATCCTGCACGTCAAAAGCATTAAACTTAAAATTACCATATTGATTTATTTTTTTTATACGCCGATTCGACGGACATTGCAAACACGCGCCATGATGCGAGGCGAAAAATTTGACCTTTAACGCATGCGCAGACAATTATAAACTGGTAACTTTAAAAAAAAATAATAAATTAAATCGAAACATGACCACAGAGACGTAATCAAAGTTATTTTACTTTTACTTTGGCAAAATATATATATATATAAATTCCCGACTAGTCATAACTTTTCCCGACTATTTCCCGAATTTCAGGACCGGGAAAATTATTTTAAGAGAATTCCTGACTGAGTGGGAACCCTGGTTTATATTTAAATTGATTGCAGTCTCACCCCCATTACGTTATATTTAAACGGTCCTAAAAAGTTAACGGTCTTAACCTTAGGAAAGAGTGAAGAAATATTAGGGTCCTGATATTCCGATATGATTCAGATTAAATCATTAATCGTCCCATCACTAATTAACGCACATCATGTATATAATTATAAAGAAATTTCAAGTGCATGTTAATATTTTGCCCCCATATTGGTTTTCGTTTAAGTCGGTGATCGGTTATCTCAGCTCCATTTTTCATACCCCTAGTCATTCGACTTAAGCGGACCCCACCGTAAAGCAATTTGTTAATTTTTTAAATTAAATATCTTTATTTTTTTTTCAGATGCTTTCAAGTTCAAATTTGTACAAGAAAAAAAAACAAGCTAAAAGAAATTGAAAAGATGCATTCCAGAGAAAAACCTTTCAAATGTGATGTCTGTGGAGAACAGTTCAACATATCTGTTCAACTAACTGTACACAAAAGATTACACACAGGAGAAAAACCTTTCAAATGTGATGTTTGTGGAAAATGTTTTACCACATCTCAAAATCTGATTGGACACAAAAGATCACATACAGGAGAAAAACCTGTCAAATGTGATGTTTGTGGGAAATGTTTTACCTCATTTAGTTACTTACCTATTCACAAAAGATCACATACAGGAGAAAAACCTTTCAAATGTGATGTTTGTGGGAAATGTTTTACCGCATCTCATAACCTTGCTTTACACAAAAGATCACATACAGGAGAAAAACCTTTCAAATGTGATGTCTGTGGAAAATGTTTTACCACATCTGGTAACCTAACTGTACACAAAAGATCACATTCAGGAGAAAAACCTTTCAAATGTGATGTTTGTGGGAAATGTTTTAAAGCATCTATTAACGTAACTGTACACAAAAGATCACATTCAGGAGAAAAACCTTTCAAATGTGATGTCTGCAAAGAACGTTTCATCAGATGTGATAGTCTAACTGTGCATAAAAGATCACATACAGGAGAAAAACCTTTTAAATGTGATGTCTGTGGGAAATACTTTACCATATCTAGTAAGCTAACTATTCACAAAAGATCACATACAGGAGAAAAACCTTTCAAATGTGATGTCTGTGGAAAATGTTTTACCACATCTGGTAACCTAACTGTACACAAAAGATCACATTCAGGAGAAAAACCTTTCAAATGTGATGTTTGTGGGAAATGTTTTAAAGCATCTAGTAACGTAACTGTACACAAAAGATCACATTCAGGAGAAAAACCTTTCAAATGTGATGTCTGTGGAAAATGTTTTACCACATCTAATAACCTAACTGTGCACAAAAGATCACATACAGGAGAAAACCTTTCAAATGTAATGTTTGCGGGAAATGTTTTACCGCATCTCATAATCTTACTTTACACAAAAGATAACATACACGAGAAAAACTTTTAAATGTGATGTCTGTGAAGAACGTTTCATCAGATGTGTTCAACTAACTGTGCACAAAAGATCACATACAGGAGAAAAACCTTTCAAATGTGATTTTTGTGAAGAACGGTTCAACAGATCTGTTCAACTAACCGTTCACAAAAGATCACATACAGGAGAAAAACCCTTCAAATGTGATGTTTGTGAGAAAAGTTTTACCGTATCTCATAACCTTACTTTACACAAAAGATCACATACAGGAGAAAAACCTTTCAAATGTGATGTTTGTGGGAAAAGTTTTACCCTATATCATAACCTTACTTTACACAAAAGATCACATACGGGAGAAAAACCTTTCAAATGTTATGTTTGTGGGAAATGTTTTACCGCATCTCATTACCTTGCTTTACACAAAAGATCACATACAGGAGAAAAACCTTTCAAATGTGATGTTTGTGGAAAATGTTTTACCTCATTTAGGTTCTTAACTATTCACAAAAGATCACATACAAGAGAAAGACCTTTTAAATGTGATGTCTGCAAAGAACGTTTCATCAGATGTGATAGTCTAACTGTGCACAAAAGATCACATACAGTAGAAAAACCTTTCAAATGTGATGTCTGTGGGAAATACTTTACCATATCTGGTAACCTAACTATTCACAAAAGATCACATTCAGGAGAAAAACCTTTCAAATGTGATGTTTGTGGGAAATGTTTTACCACATCTAATAACCTAACTGTACACAAAAGATCACATTCAGGAGAAAAACCTTTCAAATGTGATGTTTGTGGGAAATGTTTTACCACACATAATAACCTAACTGTGCACAAAAGATCACATACAGGAGAAAAACCTTTTAAATGTGATGTCTGTGGGAAATACTTTACCATATCTGGTAACCTAACTATTCACAAAAGATCACATTCAGGAGAAAAACCTTTCAAATGTGATGTTTGTGAGAAAAGTTTTACCGTATCTCATAACCTTACTTTGCACAAAAGATCACATACAGGAGAAAAACCTTTCAAATGTGATGTTTGTGGGAAAATGTTTTACCTCATTTAGGTTCTTAACTTTTTACAAAAGATCACATACAGGAGAAAGACCTTTTAAATGTGATGTCTGCAAAGAACGTTTCATCAGATGTGATAGTCTAACTGTGCACAAAAGATAACATACAGGAGAAAAACCTTTCAAATGTGATGTTTGTGGAAAGTGTTTTACCACATCTCATAATCTAATTGGACACAAAAGATCACATACAGGAGAAAAACCTTTCAAATGTGATGTTTGTGGAAAATGTTTTACCTCATTTAGGTTCTTAACTATTCACAAAAGATCACATACAAGAGAAAAACCTTTTAAATGTGATGTTTGTGGAAAATGTTTGACCTCATTTAGGTTCTTAACTATTCACAAAAGATCACATACAAGAGAAAAACCTTTTAAATGTGATGTCTGTGGGAAATACTTTTATCATATCTGGTAACCTAACTATTCAAAACAGATCACATACAGGAGAAAAGCCTTTCAAATGTGATGTCTGTGGAAAATGTTTTACCACATCTAATAACCTAACTGTATACAAAAGATCACATTCAGGAGAAAAACCTTTCAAATGTGATGTTTGTGGGAAATGTTTTACCGCATCTCATAACCTTACTTTACACAAAAGATCACATACAGGAGAAAAACCTTTTAAATGTGATGTCTGCGAAGAACGTTTCATCAGTTCTGTTCAACTAACTGTGCACAAAAGATCACATACAGGAGAAAAACCTTTCAAATGTGATTTTTTGAAGAAAGGTTCAACAGATCTGTTCAACTAACCGTTCACAAAAGATCACATACAGGAGAAAAAACTTTCAAATGTGATGTTTGTGAGAAAAGTTTTACCGTATCTCTAAACCTTACTTTACACAAAAGATCACATATAGGAGAAAAACCTTTCAAATGTGATGTTTGTGGAAAATGTTTTACCTCATTTAGCTTCTTAACTATTCACAAAAGATCACATACAGGAGAAAGACCTTTTAAATGTGATGTCTGCAAAGAACGTTTCATCAGATGTGATAATCTAACTGTGCACAAAAGATCACATACATGAGAAAAACCTTTTAAATGTGATGTCTGTGGGAAATACTTTACCATATCTGGTAACCTAACTATTCACAACAGATCACATACAGGAGAAAAACCTTTCAAATGTGATGTCTGTGGAAATTGTTTTACTACATCTAATAACCTAACTGTATACAAAAGATCACATTCAGGAGAAAAACCTTTCAAATGTGATGTTTGTGGGAAATGTTTTACCGCATCTCATAACCTTACTTTACAGAAAAGTTCACATACAGGAGAAAAACCTTTCAAATGTGATGTCTCCGAAGAATGTTTCATCAGATGAGATCATCTAACTCTGCACCAAAAATCACATACAGGAAAAAAACCTTTTAAATGTGATGTTTGTGGAAAATGTTTTACTGCATCTGGTATCTTAACTAGACATAAAAGATCACATACAGGAGAAAAACCTTTTAAATGTGATGTTTGTGGAAAATGTTTTACTGCATCTGGTATCTTAACTAGACATAAACGATCACATACAGGAGAAAAACCTTTTAAATGTGATGGCTGTGGGAAATGTTTTACCACATCTCATAACCTAACTGTACACAAAAGATCACATTCAGGAGAAAAACCTTTCAAATGTGATGTCTGTGGAGAACAGTTCAAAATATCTGTTCAACTAACTGTTCACAAAAGATGACATACAGGAGAAAAAGCTTTCAAATGTGATGTTTGTGGAAAATGTTTTACTGCATCTGGTATCTTAACTAGACACAAAAGATCACATACAGGAGAAAAACCTTTCAAATGTGATGTCTGTGGGAAATGTTTTACCATATCTCGTAACTTATCGGTACACAAAGGAAAACATACTGGGGAAAATACTTTTCAAATGTGATCTTTGAGGGAAGTGTTTTCCTGCATCTAATTACCTATCTAAATACAAAATTAGACATACAGAAAAAATGTAAGGTATGTGGGAAATGTTTACCTCATCTCGTGACTCACTGCACACAAAAGAACACATACAGGAGAGAAATCTTTTTAATTTTGATACCTGCTGAAAAGGTTTTCACAAGCTTAATACCCTTATTGAACAGATTTTGACACATTTGGATGAAAACAATTTCAAATGTGAACTAAAACAATGGGAGATACTTTACATACAATAGACTGCTGACTGAATTCATTTGCAAAAGGAATCATGTTTATGAAACAATACCTTGTAATTTTGACATCTAAGTAAGGATCATTAAAACCCTATCATTCGCAAACACACACAAAATGCAAAAAAAAATTATGTTATAAGATCCTAATTTTGTTGAAGAATGAAATTTGCTGCTGGTACCTTTTCAATATTTACTAATCTAGTTATATTGATATGACTCACTAAGTCAGCATGCAAAACTAAACTTTAACAAATAAATTACTATGAAACAAGTACACAATTGCTATACTTTAAATGAATGAACACTAATAAAACCAGACCCTAGAAATGGAGGGTGGGGAGAAACTATAAATCAAAATCACAAATACTATATCATTAAGATAATTTGAATAATCTCAAATTACACCAAAACAGAAAAAACACTCTCTGTTTACTATTACAGTTACACTACAATATTATTTCTTCATAATTTTGTTTTTTAAATTTAATTATAATTTTTATTATTATTATTTAAAATGTTTTTGAAGTTTGCTGGCACCGCCAATACAATCAGTACTGAAACTTTTACTTTTCAAAAATAAAAAGATATGAACAATATACAAGTATTATATTTGGATAAATGTGTTTTTATCAATTGTTACTTTTCATTGCATTAATTTCTTATTAAACTAACCCAAAGATTATTTGGTTATGGGGCCGTCCATAAAGTACGTCACGCTATTTTTGACCCCTGTCACAAACTGTCACAAATCTAGGACACCCCTCCCCCCAAAGTACGTCCCACTTTCGAACAAAAATTTTGTTCTTTGTTAACAGAATAATTAAAATTTAATATAAAACAGCTTGACGTTACACATGGCTGGACCTCCCCCCCTTCCCCCTGTAACAAACTCACACTTTCTTACACCCCCTCCCCCCTCTGGAACGTGACGTACTTTATGGATGGCCCCTATGGGAAGTTTAACCACCTATGAAATTTCTTGACCTAGCAGTTCTATAGTTTAAATATATCATTTTTAAATGATTGGCTTGTCTACCTCATTGAATGGTGTGACCTGACGTGTTCCGAGCCCCCTTAACTACCCACTGTTTATAATATCATTTGTGAAAAATTTTGTAATATTATGGGATCGTAATCGTATAAAATAATAGACAAGTTTTATCAGCATTCACCTTAGAGAGTACACTGCCAAGATCACTGAACAATAATACCAATTTACCAGGCTATTGAAAAAAAGGCTGATTTTTTAAAATACATTATAAATTATAATATTTATAATTTATGAACACTTAAATTTAAAGGTCCGTCCATTAATGACGTCACACACCTGGGGAGGGGAGGAAGTCACATATTTGTGACGATGGGGATGGGGGGGTGTGTTGAAGAAATGTGACGTCACATCAAAGTGCCCAACTTAAAATACAAGTTCCATTTAAATATTTTATTTGCTTTCAATTTATTTAAGGACGTTTTACTTTTACATGGCTTCACGCTTGTTAGAAATTAGAGTGCAGACTTACACTAAATACGATAAAAAATTGATTTTAAAGAACTTAATTTTCATATAGAAAATACCGCTTTTATGGGAAAGGGTGCTATAGTGCTAAGCTTTGCGACGTCATATTAATAAATATTATATTTAAGTTTTGTGACGAGTGTATGGGGGGGGGGTTGAAGTGTTAAAAAAAATTTGACCAAAAACACGTGACATTTTGATATGTTTCTGATTGAATTGTTGAATCTGAGATGAAATCACCACAACCTCTTGTTTCCCCACACACCTTCTCCCTGACAATGGGTTGGGTGTGGGATGTCTACAAATGGGGGCAAGCAAATAGACTCATCCTTTCCCCGCCTGTCAATAGAGACCTGCCAGTGGAGAACGCAGACTAACCGGCATTATTCCCTTTAAGCTGTGCGGCCACGGAGCTATCTGCCAGACACCGCACAGCAGTTTAAGAGTTCCAGCGCAGCAAATTGATAAGGATAATATAAGTAAGTGAGTTTGTGGGATGTAAAATTTTGCACAGAAAAAATGGATAATTTGCACACTGGTTAATATTTTTGCTCATAAACACACGAAACTTGGAGGGAACATTGTAGTCACTTGTAGAGGCGTCACTAGGGTAGGTTTCACCCGGAACAGTAGCTCATGGTGTCACCCCCTCACGACTTATACCATAGACTCATCCGAGTTTTCCAGTACATTGGTACGAGTGCCCTAACATAGGAGTTACTTGAGATACGAGCTGTCGAGCAAGCGAAAATTTGTTTTGAAATACGAGCAAATTTTGAGATACGAGGAACGGCCATCTGCGACGCTGCACACGGCCCACGCAGTTTACTGCGCCTCGTGCATTATCCCACGTATTCCCCCAGTGTGCATCTTTACCTGGCTGCCGAAGCATCTTTGCTAAGTTTTTCTAGGGCTTTGCGCTTTTTGTGCATTTACATAATTTAACACATTTCTGTATATAAATATAATCATGGGTCCGAAGAAAGTGAGTTGAAAGGTCAGTGCTCAGAAGAAGATGATGTCTATTGAATTAAAGCGTGAATTCATAGGAAAAAAAATGAGCAAGGTGTACGAGTAGCTGACTTGGCGAGGCAGTAAGGGCGTAGTATTTCAACGATATGCACTGTGCTTACACAGGAGTCGATAAGGGGTATAGCGCCAGCTTAGGGCGTTACAACAGTTGTTTTTTTATTTTTAATTTGGCTAAAAAGGCAAAGACCATTGAAGAGAAAAGCTGTGACTAAATTTAAGCATACAGTAGCATTAAAGTTGTGTGTAAGTTACATTTAGGGGCCGTCCACAAAGTACTAAACGCTTTTTTTTGGAATATTTTTAACTCCCCCCTGTCACAAATCTAGGACCCAAAAAAAAATACGTCACACTTTCGAACAAAAATTTGGTTTTTTATTTTAAAAAATAATTAAAATTTAATATAAACTGCGTGACGTCACACATGGCTGGACCCCCCTCCCCCCAGTGGCGTAGCTAGGGGGGGCGGTCTGCCCCGGGCGGCACGCATTTAGGGGCGCATTTGTGGGCATTTGAAAAGTTCAAACATTTCCGACAACCGCCCCTTTTCTTTTGAAGGGGCAAAACCAAGGTGAAACAAAAATATTCGTAATTTCGCGTCTTAATTAACGGAATCGCACAACATTTGTTTGATTATATAGTGGATATTATAACTAACGCAAAACCGTTCAAAATTTTTAATCACTCAAAAAACGCATCCCTTTGTTTGGAAAACTAAGCGGTATAAGTCACAGATGACGCTTTTATAAGAAAACTACCCAAAAAATAAAAAAATGATCGCTGGGCCAAAAAATGTGTGCTATTAATATCGCCACGACAGTTTTTACGTGGAATTTCGACATTCGCAGAATGTTGCGAGAACAAGCACCTACCTACAAGGCATGGTGGTTCAAATATTGAGTTTAACTTGCAAGTAGTAATTTATATTATCGTTTCAGTTTTCAGTAAATTATTGTAAGATAAATTATTAAAAATTAATCTTTTTATTGCATTAAAGTAGCACACATAATTTGTGTTTTTCATTAAAATAGGTTATTTATTAAGCATTTTACGCCTATCCAATTAAAGTAATAGTAATGTGTAAATAATTTGAATTCGTCTATTTTTTGGAAAATTATTAAGATTTATGACAAGAATATGTAGATATTCAAATTTCTCTGCTAATCAACACCACAATAGGCATAATAATTTCGAAAAAGACATACTTTAAACTTTCAAGAGTTTTGGAAAAATTGACATCTGAAGAAGTAATAGGAAAACGAGATCAGATGCTGGAATTTTACTCAATTTAATGCAATCTTTTTCTCTTCTATGTTATCTCAATTTATGGGAACCCGTCATTTTTTTAATTAATGCAAAGCCATTGCATGGGACAAAGAGATGTGCTAATACAAAATGCTGTTAAATCAGCCAAACAATTTGTGAAGAGATGGAGATATCAACTGAACGCCTAGTTAGAAGGAGAAAAAATACGAGTAGGGAAAATTCAGAAGACGTGGTTCTATCTTTAGAACAAGAAGTACAACGAATAATGTTTTTATCCATGGATGGAATTATAAAATAAAATAAAATAACGCTTTGATGAGTTGCATGTCCTTACAAGAAAATATTCGTATATAATACCATGGAACCTACTAAATGAAACATTTGAAGATCAAATAAATTACTTTATTGACATTGACTGTTCAATGTGGAAAGAAAAAGGATCCAGATTTTTATGGCTGTACCTACACTACAAGAAGAGGCATTATGTTAGAAGAACGGGCGAAAAAGCACCCTTTGTCTATCAAATGTTATTCAACAGTATAGATTGGAAAACTCTGTACCCAACATTGTAATTTTGCTATGAATTTTTTCAACAATTG
>CALYLW010001465.1:45258-177822 GCA_944989445.1 Ampullaceana balthica
GGGCCGCCACCAGGGGGTGAATCCACGAATTTATTCAGGGGCCCCAACGGAAGGGGGGGGGGCTCGTCAGCCACGCTTAATTTTTATAATGCTGATATATATTCGGACAATTATTCAAGAAAATTGACGGAAAAAACTTTTCTGCACAATAAACGGTTCGCTAAAGGTGTTCCTCGGAATTTCGTGTTTTACGTCACAGTTCTCTAAAAATAATATAACTTAATCATCAAATACGTCACATATATGTCTTCCGGTGACTCTCTCACTTATTCAAATGGATTTAAAGATTGGAATTTTTTTCTTTACT
This sequence comes from Ampullaceana balthica, assembly GCA_944989445.1. Lineage (NCBI taxonomy): Eukaryota > Metazoa > Mollusca > Gastropoda > Lymnaeidae > Ampullaceana > Ampullaceana balthica. Next base: position 45,566 of record CALYLW010001465.1, read on the forward strand.
TTTACGACCCATTAAGTATTTAGACATAAATACTTTTTTGTTAGAAAAAAAAAGGCACCGATCGTATTTTCTTCTTTGTGTTCATGGGGTTCCCGTTGAGATTCTCAATCTTTTTCCATCTCTAAACAAAAGATGATTACAAATTTTTAAAATTTCAATCGAGAATATTAGTAAATTTAACCGTTACTTCAAAAAGAAAATATTTATATATATATTAATATGATTTCGACTATTTAGGACTATACTTTGGCAATAATAATGAAAATTGATTTTGATTTACACTGCTACTTCTAGCACTTTTAACAGTAATAATAAATAGAATTAAAAAGTATCAAGTTAGTTATTTATAATGTTATACTTATAGATAAGAATGTGATTGTCTTCTGAAAATTAGGTGCAATTATCTTTAAAATAAAAAAAAAGTTATTGGCAAAACGGATGAAAATTTTTAAAAATGGGTCATCATTTTTTATAGTTAAATATATAATCTATGCAATGGGCTTTAAAAAATTCACTCAAAAAATGATAACTCGACTTCTGTTCAAGATGAAATTGATGTATTTAGAAAGCTTAGAGCTAGCCCTTCAAAATGATATATGTTTTAGAGTTTATGACAATATCTCAATTTATTGTCAAAGTACCTGGGGCCAAAAGGAATTCTCGGCCACTCTCTGCGCTCGATCACATTATAAAGTTATCATTATTTGCCTAACAGATTAAAGTAGAACATTAAATGAATCGACACAAGTCTGGTTCTCAAAAGTGAGGGGAAAAGAAACAGAGGGAGAAACAGGAAAAAGAATTGAAAATAAAAAATGTAATTGCCAATTATTTTAAACACAGCGAAGCTCCTAAACCTAATATCTCTGCTAAACCTGAAGAGGTTTCCTTTCCATCAACATCCCGCCAGGAATTGCCACATGAAGATTTGCAGCCCGCAGACGAAGAACGTGGTTGTGCATCTATCAGATCTGGAAACGAATCATCTGACCCTCCAAATGACAGTAGAACTATCAGCAAATTTAGGATTAGGAGTGGCAAATGATAATGTTGATGATTTTGTCGAACGTGAAAACGAATTTCGCCACTACAGCGATCCTGGGCGATGGCCAAAACACATGCAAGTCCGGGACAGACAGTGCTTCGTTTTATGCAAGTTAAAAACTGAAAGTCAGTTAAAAGAAATGATCAAAGCCATGCCTTCAGACTACACTGGCAAAATGTATTACTAAAGTATGTTACACTCCCAGTTGTCCAATAGTCGAGAAAAGTTACTTAGAGATTGGATTGTCTGGAGCAGCTTAAAAAATGTTATATACTGCATCATTCTAGTGCCTTCTCTATTCTTCTGGTAAAAGTCTGGAACAGCATGTCAGTACTAGCCTTTTGGCAAGACGAGAAGGTTTTGATAAAAAAAAACAACAACAGTGGAGGTTTCTTTACGAAAGGTTACGGAATCACGAAAAAAGTTCCCTGCGTGGCTTGGAAACTTATGGAAAAATCCGTTACTTGTTCTTGTGGTATTTATAACAGATTTCAACAGCGTCTCCAAAGTGGAAGTGACAAGTTAAATGCCCTATTGCGTAGACTCTTGGATATTACATTGTTTCTGGCTTCCAGAGGACTCGCATTTCGCGGAGAATCTCAAAACACAGGAAACCCTCACAATGGCAACTTTCTGAGGTTACTAGAACTCGTATCTCACTATGATCCTTTGCTGTAACATCATTTAGAGTGCATCAAAGACAAGAAAGAACATGGTGAAAGAATGCGAAATCATTATTTGTCATGGAAGACACAAAACGAATTCATTTCTTTATGTGGGAAACATGTTCTAGACAAGATTTTGCTTGAAAGAAGGAAGCAATTTATGTGTCCATTATATGTTATGCTACTCCTGACGTATCCCATACAGAACAAAATGTTCTCATATTACGATACGTCCATATAAGCGATGAGAACAAATGGTCAATAGAAGAGATATTTGTAGAGCTCTTCCCAGTGCAATCAGAAGACAGGAGAAGAAATTGCAGAAATACTCATTTCACGCTTAGACGAACATGGAATTGATCTTAAAGATTGTCGTGGACAGGGTTTTGACAACAGCGCAAACATGGCGGGGAAAATGAAAGATGTCCAAGCGCGCAGTTTACAAAAGAATGATGCTGCTCTATTCTCTCCATGTTCAGCTTACACACTGAATCTGGTCGGGGCAAATGTTGCTTCATGTTGCAGAGATGCAATAACATTCTTTGGAAACGTGAATCGCCTATACAAATTATTCAGCTCTTGTCCAGAAAGATGGAATCTCTTGATGGAATCAACAAGATGCTCCTTGCATAATCTAAGTTACAAGTGCTGGAGTTCAAGAGTTGACGCCTTGCGTCCAATTGCTCAGAGGTAGCCTAGCATTCTTCTTGTTCTAGAGACAAGTCCACTACTAAGTACACAAATGAAATTTTGGTCATTTTGTATACATATTTCAAGGATTTTGGCATGTGTGGACCTGGGGGAAAAATAGGCACGATTTGGAGCCCAGCGTACTCAGTTTTTAGGGGCCCAAAAATTTCTCGTGGCGGCCCTGCACCCCCTCCCCCCATATGGAGCGTGACGTACTTTATGGACGGTCCCTTAAGTGACCTAAATACTAATATGTATGTACACTTTATAAAACCAGTTTTTGTGCGTGCTTTACCAGAGGCGTAACTAGGTTTTTGGCGCCCTTGGCTAATTTATTTTTGGCGCCCTTGATAAATTGACAAGTTTCAGCTTTGCAATTTTTAAAGAAAAATAGTTGAATTTCTCTTATTTTATTTATGACAATAATTACGTAGTCTGACAGTGACAGTCATACAACGTGAATATAAGATAATGCATAAGACAGGAACAATACTAATTTGCAGTTTTTAAGTTACTAAATAATACCAAATAAATTGGTGGATAAAACGGGCTATTGTTCCGTTAATAAATAATACAGCAAAGCTTGAGTAACGTGTATTATAAATAAAAACAATACTGTCAATGTGTCATACTCATTATCTCATACATAACGATATAAACTCACGATTAAAAGTAAATTTAAGTAACACTCCACCGACTCCAGCTCAGCACTTCCGTTAGCTGGCGTATTGGCGTGTTGCTAATACAGTCGGACCTTTCTAAGTCGAACTCAAGGGGGCAAAAATTCGACTTACGGAGTTTTCAAGTTAGGGAAACTGGCGTAATAGGCGCAGATTAATCAAAGACAATGTTGATATTGAGAGGGGGGGGGGAAACAGCCATAGCGGCTAGAAGGCTTGACTGGAAAGAGGGGCGGTGATGTTTCATATGAAAGGAGCCAACTTGCTATGACATAACGACACAAGCCCGTGAGAGGAGACACCTTCCCTCACCCACTTTACTCCCTCGACAGTGGGATGGTGATAGTAAGATTTTTCTTTTTAAAAGAAAGACTGTAAAATCATATTGACATTTGTATGATAAGAATCCCCTGAAAGGCCACAAACATAATAAAAAAATATTATCTAAGTGTTCTTGAAATATATTTAAATATAATTAATTATTCACTTTTTTTGTTACCAAGGATAAAGTGAAATACAGTCGGACCTCGCTAAGTCGAACTTACCTAAGTCGAATATCTCCCTATATCGAATTAATTTTTAGGCCCCGGCAAAATTCCATAAGCCTAATGTATTTTAGATCTCCTGAACTCCAAGATTTTTGGCTTTCAAACTCTCTTAGTCAAATTTTCCAAGGCGTTTGGGTTATTAGTCTGGAGTGACATTTCAGAACACGTGTTCCGCAGAGCCACGTAAATGGACGTACAAAATGCTTTTTATAAATTATAATGTCTGAGTAATCTAAGATAACATGCACAATATGGACAGCTACCAAGAAATACAATAACATAGGACTTGGAGCTATTTTTTGGTTCCTACTACGTCTATAAAGTTAATTTAGCAATAATTTTGTGAAAACCTTACCATAAAAATTGTATTATTTAAAAAAAAACAACAAATAAAATATTTTAGTTGTTTTTTTTTAATTTTAAAGCATAGAACATGTTTTTCAGGTAAAATTTTATCAGGTTTTATTTCTGTGGGCAGTAGTGTGTACAATTATTTTTATATAAAAGGTATCATTGATCTACACAAAAAAACATTACTACATTTTGTGTTTTAAACCTTTAATTTGAAAAAGAACAGTTCTCAACATTGGATAGAATACTTTTTGTGATCAAAATTAATGGAAATGTTTTTTTTAATAACTCTAATATACATGATCAGCCAATAAATATATTATTTTAAAAAACATTGAGGAATTCAACCATCAGAATAACTCAAACAAAAGACATATATATATGTCACCAAAGCGAGTATGTGCAAATAAGCATGACGAATGACCCTCGCCGGCAAGCGTAGTAGGATGAAAAGAGATAAAAGTGTGGGGAGGGAGGGGGAGCAACAATGCTTGTTGCGTTTACTTGCGTTGCTCCTTCACAGAATAACATATGATTCGTAGTGTAGTGGTTATAACGGCTGCCTTGCACGCAGAAAGTACTTGGTTCAATCCCCAGCTGTAAAGTTTGTGTTTACCACCTTTTTGCGAACATGGCTAACCCTCGCTAGGGTCGGCCAGTGACAGCTTATGGTTGGCAAGGAATGGTAGTAAAGGGTGGGGGGTAGGTAACAACAACCGCAACGCGCAGGTCCCCACATTTACTCGCTTTTTTTCATTACTTCGTGCTGCTGTTTGTGTCTGTTCTCTCACCCCCTCCCCCTTTCTTTGTACTATCTATGATGAGCAAGTCTGCGGTGTATGCTACGCCACGGGTCGTATCTAGTTTAAATTATTGCTCTGGCTTAACTAATATAAAACCACCCAAATACTTGTATATATTAATGATTTCCAAAATATTTCTTGACCTCAAAATTTCAATGCGAAATTTCATTAAAATTAATAAAAAATAGCATGTATGCCCTATTAAAATAGTAAATGTTCTTAACATGAAAATTTGACACATTTTTGAAATTTTTAAAATTGTATTGAAATAAAATCAGTAATAGGAAAATAAATGTGTTATTAGTCATGTCTTAAAAAACTATTAGTACGCAATATAAATTTTCTTATGCTACTGCAAGAATAAGCAAATTTGACCTGTTTAAGATAGTGAAGTTTAAAGAATTCATTGAACTATAAACAAATTTTGCTTGAGTATCTGATAAACTCGTTATTTTCTCTACAAAGTGACATAACATTACAATTTGTATCAATGCATAAACTCTGACTTAACTGAAAGACCTGAAATTGGACTCAGTCCACACTACATTCCCTAATGACTGATGAGGTTGTTATCTTTTTTTTCTATTCCTACTAAAAATTATGGAAATGTTTTCTAAATGTTTACCATTTCTGTCATGGCATCATACCATCTATGCTCCTGTTTTTACTGGCACTCAAATAACGTTTAACATAAGTAAACCAAAGAATCAGAGCATTTGTATTTTCTTATTTGAATGGCTCACCTATTTAATGGTTAGTTCTTTGTTATTCATTTTTTTTATAGTGTTGATTTGTGATGAAAGTATCTTTACGCGGTAAACCTACTTCATATATAATATAATTTTTAATATAATGATATAAGAAAATTCAAATATTTAGCTGCTTACTTTGAAGATTTGAACAGTCATTTAATACAGTCTGACCTCTCTAAGTTGAACTCAAATGGACCCGGAAAAAATCGACTTACGGAGTTTTCGAGTTAGGGAAAATGGCGTAATAGTCGCAGAAGGACAATGTTGATATTGAGAGGGGGTGGGGTGACAGCTATACTGGCTGCAGCTAGAAGGCTTGACAGGAAAGAGAGGCGGTGTCTGATGTTTCATATGAAAGGAAACCAACTTGATTTGTATACCGACACTTGCCAGTGAAAGGAGACACCATTCCTCCCCTCCCCCACTTAACTCCCTCCACAGTGGGATGGGGGAAATAAGATTTTTCTTTTTAAAAAGAGTCACAGCATGCAGCAAACGCCTTGGAAAATTCGACTTAGAAGGGTTGGAAGCCAAAAATCTTCGAGTTAAGGAGATCTAAAATACATTAGCCGGGACTTAACAACTACTTCGATTTTGGAGGTTTTCGACTTAGGGAAGTTCGACTTAGCTAGGTCCGACTGTATTTCCACACCCTCTACCATGAGCTTGAAGCTGGTCAATTTAGGGGCGAACAATAAATGACGTCACACTTCTGATGAAAAAGAAAACATTTCGTCTCTATATTTGTGTGACGATAAGAGAGTTTTAGCAGTGTTACAAAGAATGGGACATCATTGAAAAAAAGTAAATTATTAAAACTAAATTACTAATATGTTTTAAAAAGTGCTTTTGTAATAAAGAATTTGTTTAATTTAATTTTAAAAAAATAAGATAGCCATTCTTTGTTACTGTGGGAAACATATTAAGGCGGGGCCGTCCATAAAGTACGTCACGCTATTTTTGACCATTTTAACCCCCACCCCCCCCTGTCACAAATATTGGAACCCCCCCTAATGTACGTCACACTTTGGAACAAAACTTTCTTTTTTATTAACAAAATACTTTAAATTTAATATAAAACACCGTGACGTCACACATGGCTGGAACCCCCCCCCTGTCACAAACTGTCACACTTTCTTATTCTTACACCCCTCCCCCCCCTCTGGAGCGTGACGTACTTTATGGACGGCCCTTAACGAGAATGCGACTTCCGATTTTAGTGTGGAGCATACAGTCAGAAATAGAAATAAATTTTCCAAAATAAAGCACAATCACTCACTCTTAAACTTTTAAAATCCTTTTTATAAACTCGTGGCGTCTGCTTGATTGATGCCTTGATTGTGCTAGAGAGCTGAAATTTTGCAGGCATACTTGTACCGACAATAAAAATGATCTACGGGCAATGGGGCTGTCCATAAATTACGTCAACCAATTTTTGGTGATTTTTACCTTTACCCCTCCCCCTTGTCAACAACCTATCAAACTTCCAAAGATCTTCCCCTCCCAATTACGCCAAGACATGTTTACCCCCCCCCCAAAAAAAAATAATAATAAAATGGTGGGAAAAAAACAATATTTTAAATAGACTAGTATTTACAACTACAACACAAAAGTGAATAAAAGTAAAATGTTTAGAAAAACAAAGTATTTAATAAACTTTTAACTTATGAACATATTTCCAATTTATAACTACAAAGGCTTAATCGAAACAGAAAAAATATTATAGGGTTTACAAAAATGTATACACATTACACCTTAAAATTATGCACATTTCACATATTTATAATTAATATAATAATTTAAAGACTATTGAAATATTTACAAAGACTTGTTCTAACTTCAAGCAGAAACGAGATTAAAAGGTGAAATTATAGATACACTTTTAATTTATCAACATATAACATCAGACAAGTCAACATTTTCTTCATCCAGCCATTCTGCACAGATCATCTCTCTCGCTTTATTTTGGCTGCCTCTCGCGTTGGACGAATTCTTTGCTGTTGGGGTCGTATAGTATTTGACTGGGCCCAGGCATACCCCCTCCCCCTATTTTGTTGACGTTATTTATGGACATGAAAATTTCTGATCGATCGAATGTACTGTATTGAAATTAATGAATTGTTAGATTGTCTCTATTTATCTGTATGTAGCATGTTAATTTTTGTGCTAGAATGTCGCAGTGCGTATTATATTGAACAACTTTTTAATACTTTCCTGTCGCGCGGTGCGTATTATATTGACGATACTTTAAAAAATATATATATTCCCATCTGTAAATGTAAATGCTAGTGATTGCAAGTATGTCGCGCGGTGCGCACTATATTAAACATGTTTTTATAACCCCTTTCCCGTGATCAAATCGAGCTGTGTTTTAGCAGGCAGACTGTAGTATTTTTTTTAACTATAAATCTATATATATATAAATCAAAGTATGTCTGTGTTTGTGTGTGCATGTCCTTTATAGCTGACTAAACCATTCACCCGATCGTCATGAAACTTTTCAAGACTGTTGAGTATGCTCCCGGGATGGTAACTGTCCCTTTTTTCAAAATTTAACACTCATGGGGCGCCGGGGGCCCATATTGTCATGTTTTGCTTATACGAGCTATATAAAAATTAGTTTAAGCTTTAGCTACTGTGTAAATTGTTGGATCTTAACCAACATTTTTATATGACAACTTGATAGCCAATATTAAAATACTATAGGGCACTAAACTGCTAATATTCATTCCTTTGGGGCTGGGGGCCCAAAAATTCACACTTTTTAAACGTTTACGATTTTATTCACCATTCAGTCATTAACAATCTTGACAAATTATGACACATGTATCAATTATTATACTAATTGAAATGAACAGGTGTTTTGAACTTTATATCTTGCCCAGAATGGGCCCTGGGGGCCTTAATGTCGTTTTTATCTTATACTAGAAATATACCCGCTTTTCGTAGCGGGAGTGTGCTGACCCTTTTTCCCAAATATAAGTTGCTGGTTATTACAATTTTTAAATCTCTTATATTAACTTCGAAATCTTGTCTCTCTCTCTCTCTCTCTCTCTCTGTCGTCATCTCTTCGTACGTCGGGCGGAAAAACAAAAGTAAAAAATGACCTACTTCCCGTGACGCCATCGAGCTGAAATTGGTCACACATTCTCGTGTCACCTAACAATGCATCGTATCAAAATTTCAAGTCGATCCAACGTAACGTAATGAAATTAATGCATTTTTATTTTATCTATATAAACTATATGTAGCGGTCGCTATTTTTTACATTTAACGGGTCACTTGACTTAACGTCAGCCATCGGTGAACACATCTCGTGTTTTAACCAAATGGTTTACACCAGGAGTTGAGTTGACGCCACCCGTCCATGTCCACATGCCCTCCCCCCTTCCCCCAGTTTTAAAGCCAGGGGAGATAATTTCGGTTTCAGTCTGTAAATGTCCCCGTTTGAACATAATCAATACTTTAAGTTCTGTCTCACATATAAGGGATTAATATTCAAAAACTTTGTTCTTATGGGGTTGTTTTTTAAATCCCTTATATTAACTTCATCGCCGTCTCTCTCTGTCTCTCTGTCTGGTGTTCTTTTTCGGGCGGGCGGAAAAACAAAAGTAAAAAATGACCCACTTTCCGTAAAGCCATCAAGCTGAAATTTGGCACACGGACACGTGGCACCTAACAAGGCATCGTATCAAAATTTCAGATAAATCGAACGTACAGTTATTAAATTAATGCATTTTTGGTTTGTCTATATAAAACTATATGTAGCAGTTGCTATTGTTTACATTTTACGGGTCACTTGACTTCACGCCAGCCATCGGTGACAACATCTCGTGTTTTAACCAGGTGGAATTCCCTCATTTTCAGTATGTAAATGTTTGTCGAGTTGGAACATAATCAATACTTTCAGTTCTGTCTCATACATAAGGGATTTATAGTCAAAAACTTTGTTTTTACGGGTCTTTTTTTTATTATTTGCCAAGTTATATTTCAGATTCATGTATTAGTTAAAATCTTAGGGGAAACAGAGATATTCCATTTTAGGGGAAAAAATATATAATTAAATATATTTAAGAAAAAAGAAGAGAGAAAAAAAAACAGACACAGTTATTTAATTTTTACCATTTTACCGCGAGAGTTGTTTTCAATTAATTCAGTGCCTTTTAACATTACCTTACTATTTAAAAGATATGATTTATTAAATGACGACCATAATAACTAAATTTACTATTTCATTCCCATTTGTACTAAATAAACATAACTGATAGGTTTTCCAAAAGAGCTCTATGACCCTCGTCACTCAAAAATTTCATATATAATTACGACACTAAATAGTAACACAATTGTAAGTAATACAATATTTGTAACCGCGTCTATGAGATAAAGAACATATGGCACTATCCCTTAAAAAGGCAAAAGCTACATAACTCAGAGCGCCAATAAACAAAATTATAAATTATAAATGTACTTTCTAAAATACTTTTTTTTTAAACCGTCGTATTAAAACGAATTCAAGAAAATGTGCACACCATATTTAGACAATAAAAGATTATCGAAAGCTGGCCGCATAAAATAAAGTCTTGTTATAAAGTAAATGTAGGCCTACCGGACCAAAACAACTCTACCTTTTGACGTATTCATAATTATTCAAAAACAGGGAAATAGAATTTTTAAAATTTTATCTCTAAATTTTACGATTTATATTTACGGTGTTTGTGCCTTGTGTATAATTTCAAAAAGGAATCATTTTTTTGTTCCCTTTTTCTGATAAGGCATCATATTTTGTAAATTATATTTAATACACACACACCAGATTTTTGTTTCTGAAAAATATTTGTATATATATATCCACAATAAATAAAAGATTCAGCCGTCTGTTTATAAGCACATCTGAAAAATGATTAAAAAGGAACTAGCATAATGACGTATGTTATTCCGACTACAAATGAATGAACATAACATGTTCAATTCGCAATTCATATTAATTAAGCGTTTTCAGGATCACTTTATTAAATTTAGTCAACTTTTGTTGCTACGTTCGGTAGCGAAAGTTTATAATGTATAGTGTAAATATATAGCTTATGTAAACTTTTTTAAAGTGTAAGTTTATTTGACATAGGCTATCGCTTTCCACATAAAATAAACTCGCTACATCTAGGGTTTTTAATTAAATGTCGAGTTATGAAATATATTTTTTAAAATAGCAATTTCATTCACGCATGTAAAATATGAATCCAATGCATCGTGGAAAAATTGACATAAAATAATTTAAACGCATATCTAATATATAAAGCTAAGTTGAAGTTTGTATGTTTGTTTGTTTGTATCCATTAAAAAAGGCCACTGCTTTGTTGACATATTTTCCAAAAGATCTCTACCACAGTCGTCACTAAAAAAGCTCATATAAATTTACGACACTGCATCGTAACACAATTGTAATCGTAAAAACACATTTTGTTAATTTCGAATGCAACATTTTTACTCCTATAATTTCATTTTTTATCGTGAGTTACCTCGCATAGCATCACGGACAGACACTACAGACTACAGACGTGACATTGCAAATTATATATATTTAATTATATATATATATATATATATATATATATATATATATATATATATATATATATATATATATATATATATATATATATATATATATATTAGGGCTGTTAACGATTAATTTAAATTTAATCGTTAAATTTTGAAAATTTTCGATTAATGACGTCATGAGTAACACTTATTATTAAAAGCTCTTGTTGAAAATCTACATAACACTGGAATGCCTCCTTTATAATATGCATCTTTTAATAACTATGAAAAAAGACAAGTGTGTTGACATTATTTTTGATGACATAATTGATGAGCGGGTCTCATTGACAATATAGCCAGCGAGCTGAACAATCGTTCCCATTCACATCGCTTTAGATTGTCTCAGCTGAAGTTCCTGATACTGTAGTGGATGTTTGGTTTGCAGGTGATATGTAAGCGAAATGTTAGAACCATTGTAGCAATGTTCCCTTTAAGCAGCGTGGCTGCGCTGATATTTTACCGATGCTATGCAGGAGTTTAGAATCACCGCGCAGCAAATTTTGTAAATAATTGCACACAAAAATGGACGTGGTGCAACTTTGCACACGAGTTGTTTTTTTTAAACTTTGCACACGGACCAACGAAGCTTAGACTTAAAGGGAACATTGCATGGTAGACAAACGATTTCTCTCAATGGACACAATAACGTTTATAAACATTTTGAACATTCACGTCAGTCAATAGTTTAAAACCAAATTGTTAGTGTAATCGTCCGGAAATTAGTTTATATTTATGGGCCAAAATATTTTACTTTTTGACTTCCAGTACATTTATAAGATAAGTGGTGGGTCGATTAATCGTTAAACTAAATTTTAATCGTTAAAAATTTTTAAGGATTAATAGAGAAATTAATGGTTAATTTCCGCAGCCTATATATATATATATATATATATATATATATATATATATATATATATATATATATATATATATATATATATATATATAACAGAGAGATAAAGAGAGAGATTACTGTTTTCCAAAAGGAGCGGATTCTAGCGAATTTTATATGCCCACAATGAGTCTGCATTACCCCCCCCCCAGAGTTCCCTTTTTACCCCAAATGAGATAATTTCTCTTATCTTATCTATACAGACGCTCCTTCTATGCAGAAGATAATTGCGTCCACAGACCATGAAAGATGATCTGTTGGAAAGTGATGCAGCGTTCACAGGCCACGGCTTAGTGGGTTCCACGCATTACCCAGCTGCCTAGATAGTGTTAAGTACCCATTCGGAGCTGGGAGACTCAGGGATGCCCTAGGCCCCGGGAGCAAATCCTTGCCTTCACATGACCGCGTGACCATCGGTTCGCCAGTCGAGCGCGCTGCCTCTCGACCACCGCGTAATTATTAAATCCCTTCCAATTCACATATAAAAGATTTCTTTTAAATGTGTCCGTTTGTATTTATTTACCAGAACTTTAAAACAATTCCAACAGATATAACATTTGAATTTTTTTTTCTCCTGAATATATTTTTTGTGTATTGCTAGAACACCAAATTGAATAAATCTTTTCCAACAGAAATCACATTTGGAAGATTTTTTCTCTTTCATATGTCCTTTTATGTCTAGTTAGGTGATAACAATTTCTAAAACATTTCCCACAGAAATCACACTTGAAAAGTCTTTCTCCTGTGTGTGCCCTCTTGTGTATTGTTAACACACCAGGTTGTGTAAAACCTTTCACACAGACATCACATTTGAAAGGTTTATTTCCTAAATGTGTCCTTCTGTGTATACTTAGTTGAACAGAATTTATAAAAAAAAAGCATTCCCAAATACATCACATTTGAAAGGTTTTCCTCCTGTATGTGTCATTTTTTGTTTAGTTAAGTTACCAGAATCTGTAAGACATTTCCCACTGACATCACATAGGAGTGTGTCCTTTTGTGTATAGTTAGATTGGCTGACTGTGAAAAACCGTTTCCACAGACATCACATTTGAAAGGTTTTTCTCCTGAGTGTGTCCAAATTGTGTACAATTTACCCCTGTTCACCGACCCCTGGGTTAAACCCTCCGATAGCGGTAGCTAGGTATATGTATTTTTAATCCGAACATCTGTCTGTCGTTCGTGGGCGGGTGGAAAAACAAAAGTAGAAAATGACCCACTTCCCGTGATGCAATCGAGCTGAAATTTTGCACACAGACTCGTGTCACCTAAAAATACATTGTATCAAAATTTCAGATCCATAGAAAGTACCGTAATTAATGCATTTTTAGTTTATGTCTATATAGCATGTATAGGCGTGTGCTATAGTTGAGCACCACGGGTCACTGAAGTTTCACTCCAGCCCTCGATGTCACAGGTGTCTGTCATGATGTGTCGCGCGGTGCGTATTATGTTGAACATAATCAATACTTATAGTTATGTCTCATATATAAGGGATTTATAATTTAAAAAACTTTGTATTTACGGGTTGTTTAATTCTCGTTTTCTAAATACAAGTACTTTTAAAAAATCATGTGTGAAATTAAATAATACACACACGCTCATACAGACAGTCATACAGGTCAGGGCCGTCTTAACGCATAGGCCAATTTGGCATTTGCCCGGGGGCCTACGAGCATAGGGGCCCCATGGGAATATGTTTATTTATAAATATTATGTATATTTATTTTTTATTCCTGCGGGGGAGGGGCCCAAAACTATTTCTTTGCCCCGGGGCCGAAACTGATGTAAAGACGTCTCTGATACAGGTGTTACGTCATTGTAAAGTTATATCTTGTTTCGTGTTATTAATGTTCAGTTGAATCCCGCAGGTCGTATGCCTTATTATAACTCATATGGAGCTCAACTGAAGTTTAGTCTGCTATCTCGGAAACATTTAAATAATACCATAAGTTTTGGTTACCATAGTTGGCGTTACCTTTTTGAAATAACGGAGGTGTGGTATCCTAGCTTATCTTATCTTATCTTATCTGTTTACAGACGCTCCTTCTATACCCGTGATTCTCAAAGTGGGCGCTACCACCTCCTTGTGGGCGCTGAAGCGATCCAGACGGGCGGTGAAGGCCACGGGTCAATTTGGGGGGGGGGCGGTGAATAACTGTAAGGGGGCGGTGAAAGCATAAAAAAGGAAGAGAACATTTATAAAAATATGATTTATGTATGCTGCTCATAAGGTTCTATTTTTCTTTTTAAAAAAACGTTTGGACATTAGTTTGGTTACGGCATTTGCATTTAGTTGGGCTTTTTTTATATGTGGAATTTGCGCACTTCCAGACTCTAAGAATATTTTAAATAAAATTAACGGGGATAAAAAATATAAGGATTTATATTATTTTAAAACACTAAAATACAAATTTATCAACCAACTGACTTTGACAAAACTCTTTTTCAGCAGCAACCACACAAGATGGCAATGGCTTGCTAGCTTCTTAATATATTTCGTTATTGATTGCCAAATCGGGTAAATCTCACACTACTAGTTTGTGCTGTGGCGCCTGCGGCACCCCCTTTTTTAAGGGCGCCTACGGCGCCCACCTTTTTCAAAAGCCCAACTAACTTGTCCTTGTATGATAAATACGTAATATTAAACTTTCTTAAATGTACACAAAGTATTTTTTTTTGTTGTTGTTGTCAAAAGCCCAAGTAACTTATCCTTGTATGATAAATACGAAATATTCCTGAAAATTAAACAAAGCATTTATATAATAATTTTTACAGTGCTAATCACCATACGATTTTTAAACTAATTTTAGAAAGCAGCGCACCAAATTACTGCACCAAAAAATAACTATTTTAGTCAATCAGCACTGCTTAGAGAGCAAATTTTTTTTAAAAAGCAGAGTGATGTCCCTTAGCGATAGGCTACATAATTGAGCGTAAATATATATATATGACTAGTTTGTGCTGCGGCGCCGTGGCGCCACCCCCCCTTTTCAAGGGCGCCTTTGGCGCCCACCTTTTTCAAAAGCCCAACTAACTTGTCCTTGTATGATAAATACGTAATACTAAACGTTCTTAAATGTACACAAAGTATTTTATAATAGAGTTTTTTAATTTTTTTTTATTGCAAAAGCTTAAGTAAAGTATCCTTATATGATAAATACGAAATATTCCTGAAATGTACACAAAGTATGTATATAATATTTTTTTACAGTGCTAATCACCACACGATTTTTAAAGTAACTTTAGAAAGCAGCGCACCAAATTATTGCACCAAAAATAACTCTTATCGAACGTCCGCATGAAATTGTTCAATTATTAATAAATAGTGTGGAGGGTGTTTAATGTTAATCTGGAAACCAAAATTTTATAATAATTTTTACAGTGCTAATCACCACACGATTTTTAAACTAATTTTAGAAAGCAGCGCACCAAATTACTGCACCAAAAAATAACTTTTTGAGTCAATCAGCACTGCTTACAACGCAAAATTTAAAAAAAGTAGAGTGATGTCCCTCAGCGTTAGGCGGCAGTGAAAAATGAGCGTAAATATATAATATATTGGTAAAGAACAGATTATACCGGCTATATGAGAATTAATACGGACTGTGGTACATAGACATAAGCAAGCATCTGATATTATCAAGAAAAATTCTTTAACAATAATACAGTTCAAATCAGAACTGATGAAAAGGCTCAAGGTGTTGAAGATACACTGTGCAGCAATTTAAAACAGCTCTGTTTTCTATTCAACTTAAGGAGTCAACTTTGCCAGGAAATGAAGCTTTACTTTTGCCATACGTGTGGTTCACAAAGGAAGAACACATTTGCTAAGAACTACTATTTGATAAAAATTTGCAAACTTATTCCAAAAAGTATCTACAAATAATGAATTCAGATTTAAATTCAAACGTTGCAATTAACAATTCTTGCTGGAAAAGGAGATCCTGAAGTATGGGCTGCAATTTAAAATTTCGAAATTACATTTCCTTCATCATATTTAGTGGAAAGTAGATTCAGTGCGGTAACTAATTTTTATTTTTTTTTAAAATGCAAATAGTCAATCGCGGTTACTTAAGATTACTGCTGACGAAAATGAAGCCGAGGATTTCTAAATTGGTAGCAGCAAACCAGGTTCATTGTCTCATTTATATGATTTCGAATTTGTGTGTGTTGAACTATTCTGGAATTGTGGAATTAGATTACTGGTTATTATTCGCATGAATGCATTCAAATTGCAGTCAGTCAACATCGATCTGTTCTTAGACTTATTTAATTTCATACAAGAAAAATCTTGCTCACAGATGTATGTGGACCCAAATAGTGGCAAAAGTTTGACAGAAAAGTTTTTTAAAGTGTGGAAACGCCGTACCTAGCAAAACTCAAGCAGAAAAACTAACTTGAACTTCTCCTTCAGATCATAATATGCTTTTAGGTTAAGCAGTTCTAACAGTATATTCTCTGGGGCTTAATCAGCTTCTGCACTAAATTGCGAACTGAGGGTATTGAAGAGTGGTTCCAGGTTCTTGTCGTCTTGGAACCTCCTTTCAAATTCCATAGCAAAGGCATCCAACTGAGCCTTGCACTTGTCAGCCTTTTTACAAGAAACGGTTTTCTGTTTTAGCAAAGGGAAATGGCAAAAACCTGTTTTCACCTGCTTGTTTGTAGAACAGGGAGAGTTTTGTCTGAAATGATTTAACATATACATACATTTCATGTGCAAACAAGCCATTGCCCTGAAGTTTGACATTCAGTTCATTCAAATTTTCCATAATGTTAATGGCAAACATGAAGTCTGACTTCCACTCTTCATTAACTATAATGGAAGTAACAAAACCACAAACAAAACTCTTCATCTCCACCAACATAACTATTTCTTCCTTGAGATCTCTTACTCGCCTCAATAAATTGCTCAGGCTTAGCCAGCGGACACTGCCGTGGTAGATAATATAATATTCAAATCTTCAAAAAGTGCTTTTAACACCTGTGATTAAGTTATCTGGCTTTTACAAAGTTTATCATACTAACAACTGCTTGAAATTCAATACAGCCTTACACAGACTTTCCTGATGGTTGCCACAGTGGAGAGGTAAGAGTGTGTTGTCAGGCTGATATTCTTTAATTGTATTGTTAATTCTACTTTTTCCAGTTAAAGCTAGCGCTCCATCGGTTATTACACTGGCCATCTTGTTCCACACCAACCCAGTTATTTCAGCACAGTTCGCTACAGTATTGAATAAATCCTGGCGTGTAGTTGTGTCTTTGAGTGCCTAAACACAGAGTAATTCTTCGTTAAGCTCGAAACGAGGATGTATTCCCCGTTCAAATACCAACAATTGTGCTGTTCCTATACATTGGTACTTTAATCCTTTGCGAGTGTACCAAAAAAAGTCTTTGCTTGCATCTCGAAGTTGGTTCATCAAATCGTCACTTTTTTTTCCAAAACGTCTGACTAAAGTTCCCTTGATAAAGAAATGGTGTCAAATTATGTTTTCTGTTCTAGACACATAACGTTTGCTGCTTGTGTCAAGGATTTCTTGATAAATTCACTGTCAGAAAAAAGGCTTGTTCCGTTGTACGATCTTATGAGATATCTCCAAACTGGCTTCGGTTGCAGCCACTTTTATTTAAGACTTTTAGTGAAAACATTTTGCTGCTCCTTTAAATTATTAACAAACTTCTTGCATTTCCTTTTCCCCTCTTGGTTCGTTAAATTGTGCCCGAAACACAAATATTTTGTTTGGTGGTATCTTTTAAGTCACACTCATTAAAGACGCTCACACACTCACGGCACAGCAAGCAGGCTGGTTTTCTCCCAACGCTCGTGAAGCAATATTTAACAGTTAATTCGTCATTTAAAAAAGACATTCGTCCTCAATCTTACTTTCTTTGTTATCACTCATTGTTAAATCAACGTCTATTTGCTTTTAGGGGTCGTCCATAAATGACGTCACGCACCTAAGGGGGGGGGGTCACACTTTTGTGACGATGCGTGACGAGGGGGAGGGAGGGGGGTTGAAGAAATGTGACGACACATGAAAAGTGTAACTTTAAATAAAACTTCCACTGTAATATTTGGTCGCTGACAATTTATTTAATGATTTTTTAAAATGATTTTTAAATATTTTTTTTTAAACCATCAGTGCTTCTCAAAGTGCCAAAGAAATGCAATATCTGTAGGCCATTAAACGCCGGTCGGCGTAAGTTATCAAGAAATGAAATTTAAAGCCCAGTGGCGTCACTAGGGGGGCGGGGGGGGCCGCCCCGGGTGACACCCGTCAGGGGGTGACACCCGAGCCTAAAATTTTACTGTGTACGATTTTATGTCAGAAAACAAAAGATGACAATTTTTTTAATCTAGAAAGAAATTAAGAAATACAATGAAATACGTTAAACGCGAAAATTCTTATTAAAAAAATATCAGTTAACTTGCAATAATAAAACAGTCCCAACACACGAACAACATTAAAACAAATTAGGAAAAAAAGAAAAGAAATAGTCGCAGCAGAGAGATCTTTAAAAAAGGCTGGAATGAAAGAGGCAGTGTCTTCTGTTTTAAAAGATATAAAGCCATTTGGGCTTGGACACACCGACAGCATGAACGAATCCCACCTCACGACTCCCTCCACCACAGTGGGGTGGGGGGAATACGATTTTATCACAAAGAAAAAAATCAAAAGATGGGTTTTCTTTGTTGATATTTTTCTTGAGGAAAATTATGATTTCAATGTCTTTGAGTGTAATATTTTTATATATATATATTTATTAAAGGCGTGAAAGCATAGATATGCATGTTTATATACAGGTAGTCCTCCGGTTACGACGGTCCCATTCCGACTTACGCTGTTTAGTGCTTACGAACGCGCCCCCGTAAAGAATAGTATTACGCGTTATTCCGTATTTTAAAAAAAAATTCATGAGGTAACGAATTCTTTTCTCTATTTGAAATAACAAAAATTATTGAAAAATATGTATGATTATTATTTCAACCTACAACTTTCGTTTGCGAATTTTTCAAATGGCGAAGTTTTCAATCAAGTCAATAAAGCTGAGTAAGCTTACAAGTTACTTTTCAATGCTCATTAGAGAGAGCATATTCAGCCTTTTTCGTCCCATGCAAATTCTAACTCATTATATATTCTTTTCAACTTTGAAAAGGATCGCTCTCAGTTGCAGTTTGATGTCATCATTGAAAGATAGATGCGAAGTGCGATGTGTACATTTGTAAAGGACTGTGTGAAATATAGCTCATTCAAAAGCAGCAAAATTTTTAGCTCTGTGCAAGTTTTTTGAGTTTCGCTTTGTGCTAATTCCTTTTCCTTACCATGAGCCTGGGGCTGGACAATAACTTTTTTAAGAGTTCTGAAAATTGGACTAATTCTGAAGGTAAACAGTCTTCGAAATCACTCATGAACCTACATGTGGAAGAAAATCAGAAGCCCCGAGCCTAGTGCTCTTTATGGGTCTTCCCGGAAGACCCCCTTAGCCATCTGGCCACCAAAGGGATGTAACAGCTGAGGGAACCCCCCCCCCAAAAAAAAAGCGGTCGCTTCTGAAGCGGCCACCTGGGCATCCAGGACATACAGTCGAAGATGCCTCCCACTAAGTTGCCCTCACAAGGAGGTGGTGGAATTTCCTACTACGACCCGCTACCACTTTGGCGCCATCCCGGCAAAGCACACGGGTCTCCATGGTTAGGACCGCCGCAGACCGGGGGATCATCAAAGACCTACCTAGGGTGCAACCCCCACTGGAAGGTTTCCTCAGAGCTGGCGTCCAATGCGTTCTTCGCGGCACTTTTTGCTAATCCGTACTGGCGCTCCTGGCCCTAAACCGGCACCGCTCGATGGCGTTGCTAGTAAATTGAGGGGGGACGAAACGGTTGCTTCGGATTTACCCGACCCCTTCTTCGAAATCACTTGAATGTTCTTCCATTAACTTGGCTGCTGTCCATCGGGTGGCGAAAGTGCTGAGCTCAGTTAGGTTTGTAAGAAAGCCAAATTTCTCATGGATGTATTTATATGCACCTAACCAATGTTGTTGGGCTTAAGAAAGTTTGTCAATGATTACCAGAAATACCTCAATCTTGATTTTTTTCTCCAGGAGAATACTGTTTTGTTGATGTCATTTATCAAACTGACGCTTTCTTTTTTGTTTGATAGTATTGAAGATTGTTTACACTGTTTTTACCACGGACTTTTCCTTTCTTTTGTCTTCATAGGAATAAAATTAAGAATGCTATTTTTTAACAAACTCAATGAGAGACATCCTTTCTAAAATTGTTTCCCAAATTTCAAGTAAAATAGCGACTTCCAGTTGTTCAATTTCCTTTAGAAAATCCTTCTTCTTCAAGTCGGCAGTCACGTGGCTGATTTTCATTCGTTGCTAATTCTTCCAGTGCTGCGATATTCTCATGGTATGAGCTATTAACAGACCTTACAGCATAATGTCAGGCTGACCATCTTGTGTCAGACAAGGCTTTGTTAGCATGTATCAATTTCATATGTTTTTGAAGTACCTGTCAACGATGAGTAGATGCAACAAGTCGGGTATAAAGATTTTGCAGAAGACAAAAAAATCTGACCGCAGTAGGACAACCTGCTGCTCTTTTCCCAACCAAATTAAAGGAATGAGCTGTGCACGGCACATAATGAGCTACAATGCACTTCTCACGAAGAATAGCCTGCTTTCGGTTATACTTCCTACTCATTTGCAGCATTGCCGTATGACTGTCCAAGGCATTTTCAGGGATTCGTACAAACATAATGGCCTGCATCTTTATTATACACTATAATTCATACAAAAGTTTGGGGGCCCTTAAATTATTGGGGGCTTTAGCCCGTTCAGCACCCCCCCCCTTTTAATCCGCCATAGGGGGGTCCACGCATCTGTGACGATGTGGTACGAGGAGGGGGTGTTTAAGAAATGTGACGTCACATCAAAAAACGCGAAACTTTAAATAAAAGTACACTTAAATATTTGATTGTTTACCATTTATTTAATTACTTTCAATGACTTCACGCGTGTTACGATATTACAGTGAAGACTTACCCTAAATACATATTTAAATGACAAAAAATAATTTGCAACATGCTAATTTTTATTGAGAAAATACGGCTTCGGGGGAGGGGTGTCAAAGCTTTGTGACGTCATATCGTAAAAAAGGGACGGGGTCTATATTTTTGTGACAAAGTATGACGCTGGGGGAGGGTGGGGTAAAAATCGGCAACCTCGCGTGACGTCATTTATGGACGGCCCCTTCAGTCGTGAAGGGGTGACACCATGAGCTACCGCCCCGGGTGACACCAACCCTAGTGACGCCTCTGTTTAAAGCTAATTATAATCTTTAAGTATGAGAACTCAAAAGAGAACATATAAAAGAATCGTTTGATGTTGACATCAAAGCATTTGTGATGTAGCCGCAGCTCCGTTTGGTTTTCTTAGGCTACGTTTATAGAGGCGGCGGGTAAGCGGGTTGCCGCGAGTAACCAGAAAACCGCGCCTAATCACTCGCGCGGTTGGTGTTTAGAGTAAAAGCGGGAAAAAGCCAGACGAAACGCAGTGAACTACGTCACCAAGCTCACAGGCGTGGTTGATTCCAGGAAATATTTGTAAACATAACCTTGAACTAAAAAAAGCTATGGACTATTAACAAGTGTGTCAGTGTGAATTATAAATAAAGGACTTAAGTCGTATCCATTCATGGTGTGAAGAGTTTGATAATTCCAATTTTTGGAAATGGACAAAAGAAAATATATTTTTGCAGCAATACAAATAAAAAGTCAAGAAAAAAGGCAAGGTATGAGAAACCAGAGTTTGCCAAACCAAGGCAACAGACAAACTATTTGCTGGTACTGTAACAAGCCAGGACATATGGTAAAGCAGTGTTACCGCAATAAAGGACAACCAAATAGGGTGTCACCTAATGGCAGCCCTATAAGAAAGAAAACAGAAGAAAGATCAAGACAATATCACTTTGAAAACAAAGGTAGACAAGCATGGAGAGAAAAATATAATCATAATTCCAGACATAGAGATTATGATGAAAGTAGACAATCATGGAGACACAGATATGAGACACAGATATGAGAACGAGGCTACGCCTAATAGGCATGAATAGCGTCGAGCTCCTGTTTATTTGTGAATTTCTTAAGTATTGGACTGTTTTGTTATTGTTATTTCTGGATCAGGATGTTCTTTATGGATCCCTGTTTTGGACGAGCTACCTTTTTCATTTCTCAAAATGTTGGATTGTTTATTTTTTGGCTGTTTTTCTTTGCAAGACTCAACGTCTTTGTCCGGCTACAATGTCAGCCATCTTTGTTCTTACGATCAACGTTCGGACAAGCCCACGAAGCGGACAATAGCAATGCCCGACGGCACGCAGGTAGGCGACCATTACACTACACACGAAATTGCCTTTTATCAATGAACACGAAGCATACACGCATAACATCTGAACTGGTGTGTATGCTTAAGGATCTGTGTATTGGCCGAAACCTGCCTCGGAAGCTTAAATCTCGTGGTGGGAAACGAAAACAGAGACGAATCCCTGTCCTTATTTACAAACAAAGACCTAACTCTGATTTTCATGTTGGTGTAGACAGCCATCAACGATCTTATAACATTTCAAATGTTTTACCTATCAAAACGTCTCCCAACTATACAGAAAGAAATCTCTACATCGCGTCATTTAACGCTCAGTCACTTGGTCCATGTGACAAACGTACCGCTGTATGCGAATTTATCATGGACAGGCATATAGACATCATGTTTATTCAGGAGACCTGGTTTCGACAAACTGGTGATGAGGGAAAGTGTGCTGATATTGCTCCACCTGGCTATTCTGTTCGATCATTTCCACGTGCCACTCGAGGTGGGGGCCTCGCTGCTGTCAACAGAAGTACGCTGTCACAAGAGCTTTCATTTATAACAGAATTCGAGTTTGCTCACACATCCTTTGAGTTAGTTCAAATCACATTGTCAGTGCCCCATCGAATCATCCACTTTTTTTGCATCTACCGTGTCTTTCCGAGCAAAAAAAATAAATTAACAGATGCCAAATTTCTTGAGGAATTCCAGGAATTTTTGGACCATGCCAACACTCTGCCTGGCACTTACATGATAGTAGGAGACATGAACATTCATTATGATCAAACGCAGAATCTCATGACAGCAAAGATGGTCGAGCTTTTGGATTCATTCAACATTGATCAAATGATTGATAAACCTACCCATAATAGAGGACATATAATTGATTGGGTATTACACAGACCTGACGATTGCCTTGTCAAATCCGCAATCGTAACAGAAGAGCTGTCCTCAGATCACTTTTGTGTTATTTGTGAACTTGGGGTGATTGCCCCCCCCCTCCTCCCACAAAATTCCGGGACCTTCGCAATCTGCGTGCCATGAACCGCGACGCTTTCCGGCAAGATTTAAGTGTGGCCGTGTCCCCTGACCTCTGCCCCACTTTGGATAAACTGAATAGTACACTACTCTCTGTGCTGGACTTACATGCCCCTGTCACCCGCCACAATGTCAAGTCAACACGATCAGCTCCGTGGTATTCAACAATAAGGGAAGAACTTCGACGCGCCAAGAGAGCTCGACGTATAGCAGAAAAGACTTGGTTGAAGTCGAGACTTGTCGTCAATAAGCAAATTTATTCCGCTGCCAAGCGATGTGTTACTAATATTGTACATCAAGCAAAAACATCATATTTTAATAATAAAGTAATCACAAGTAGTACTAGTAGGCAGCTATTTAATGTATGTAATAACCTCAGAGGGAGTGGTAAAGCTATGGTCCTTCCCTCTGTGTATCCCCTGCATCAGCAGCCAGATATATTTTGTAACTTTTTTATCAACAAAATTGCTAAAATTCGTAAGGAACTTGACAGAACGTTGTTGCCACCACATGATTTATCTCCTTCTTTTGCTGTGAGGTCAAGCTTTGACATGTTCCAGCCTGTTACGGAAAATGAGGTCAAAAGTATTATTCTAAAATCTAAGCCAACGTCCTGCTCTCTTGATCCCATCCCCACTCCACTATTGGTTGAGTCATTAGATCTCTTACTCCCAACAGTAACAAATATAGTTAATGAAAGTCTAAAATCTGGCACCTTTCCTTCATTATGTAAATCTGCTATTATAAAACCCTTGCTGAAAAAACAAGGGTTAGACCAAAACAATTTAAACAACTATCGACCTGTGTCTAATATTTCATTTTTGTCGAAAGTCATTGAAAAACTAGTCTTAAAACAACTTTTTGCTTATCTAAATGACCACACTCTTCTAAGTCCCAATCAGTCGGCCTACAGACCTTCTCACAGCACAGAGACCACCCTGTTAAAGGTAACAAATGACCTCCTACTCGCACTGGACAGTGGGAAAATTTCTATATTGGTCCTCTTAGATCTTAGTGCAGCCTTTGACACTGTCGACCATCAAACACTGCTGAAAACCCTGCAAAATTATTTTGGAATTTCTGGCTCAGTTCTGGCTTGGTTTCAATCATACTTATCTAACAGATCACAGGTAGTATCAGTAGATGGCTGTATCTCTCACAAAGCTGACTTGCTTTATGGTGTGCCTCAGGGCTCTGTTTTGGGTCCGGTACTTTTTGTGCTGTATACAAGACCACTACTTCTACTGCTCGAAAAGCATTCAGTTAAAAGCCAATCATTTGCAGATGATACTCAGCTATATACTCACACAGATCCCTCTAATTTGGACTCCGCTGTCCAATTGATGCAAGAGTGCATTGATGAGGTGAAGTCTTGGATGACGTTCAGCAAACTCAGGCTGAATGATGACAAGACTGAAGCACTTCTATTTTGCAACAATAAATCACGCAGTACTTTGTCTCTTCCGAAGTCAATTCAGGTAGCCAGTTCGGATATTCTGTTCACAACATCGACTAGGAATCTTGGCTACATTATTTCTGACAACATGTCTATTAACAACTTTATCAATCACATCTGTCGCTCTGCCTACACTGCCATTCGTCAGATCAGCTCAATCCGTCATTACTTAACAGTTAGTGCAACAAAAACTCTAGTCTGTGCTCTTGTACTAGCTCGTATGGATTACTGCAATTCTCTTCTGTCAGGTGCGCCTAAACAATGCATTGAAAAACTACAGAAAGTTCAAAATTCAGCTGCCAGACTGGTGCTCAAGGCAAAAAAACATGACCATGTTACTCCACTTCTTCACTCACTTCATTGGCTGCCTATACAAGCCCGTATTGATTACAAACTGGCCGTTCTCTGTCACAACTTCTTTTCGGACTCATGCCCATCGTATCTTACTGAACTTTTGTCGGTCTACTCACCCACTCGCCAGCTACGATCTTCTGCGGACACACGCATTCTCTCTGTTCCTACGACACGCACCAAAACATTTGGTGAAAGGTCGTTCTCTTTTTGTGCAGCCAAAAAATGGAATTCTCTACCATTACACATACGTAGTATTCAAACAACCAAGTCCTTCAAGACTGCACTTAAGACACACCTTTTCAACATTTATTTTCAAAATTAATGAAACAACATTTCTTGTAAATGATTAACGTAGCTTATGTATAATGTACTGTAATTTTTGTGTTTTTTATGATATGAAAGTTAATTTAATATTTATAGGTATGTTATTTCTGTCATGTAAAGCGCTGTGAGCCCAGTTCCTTACTGGGATACAGCGCTATATAAATAATCAATTTATTTATTATTTATTTATATATAATCACAATTCCATATATATAGATTATAATCAAAGCAGAAGATCATGGAGAGGCAGATATAGTTTTGATTCCAGAATAAGAAATTTTAATCAGCCATGGAGAAAGAATGAAAACCAAGACATGAATGATAGAAAAATAATAAAGTTGAATCGAGCACAAATAGAAACTACTGGCACTGTAGCCACTATTGACAATCACATATATGATAAAAGGAATGAAGACCATAATAGCAGAGACAAAGATGGTACTAGTGAGTCTGAAACCATTCGTGTGAAATCATCTGAAGCAGGAACAACAATTGGTTGTGTATTAAGCAGAATGAAAGGCATAGATAAAAACAATGATTTTCAGATAAAGCTTTCTACTGACAGTGACTCATCTGGTCGAAATTCTATTGAATTATCTGGAAGCAAAAATGATATCTCAAAAGCTAAACGACTTCTTCAAGATGCTGGAATTAATATTGTGAATGGACATAATCGAAGTCGTGGTTGGTGAATTATTGAACATTTAACAGTCTGAAGAAACATTCAAAGCCCATCTGTTTGAATTCACAGTCCCGCGCGGCAACGCGGAACAAGAACTAGCAACTAGTTCTGGTAATTACCCGCGCCGGTCCGTTAATTTGTCGCCTCGAGACACCCGCGTCTTCTATGAACACCTGCAAAGCAAAAATAGAAACATTCCTCGCGCGGGTCGACTCGCGCGTGGGATTTCCCGAAACCCGCCGCCTCTATAAACGTAGCCGTACGGTAGGAGTCGCCGAAATTTTTTCGCCCGTTACCATAAAATACAAGTTTATGTGTGTGCGTCACAGACTCAAGGTCCTGCCCACATGACTCGGGCGTAGATTTGGGGGAGCGTCGTTAGCGGTGAGTTTTACAAGCATGTTTAGTGTCTAAAAATGATATCAATAGCATTATGTGTAGATATTTTAAGTCAAAACGACACGGAATATCAATTTTTTATAAATTTTTTTTTGGAGGGGGATCTATATGATACAATTATAAACGTTTTTGTAGGTATGGCATCTGTCCTTCTACGAAAGACGATATATTTATCTTTATTATTTGCAGCTCTTGGTGTGGCTGATGAGACCAATCCTTGAGTGGCAGTCTCTTCTGCATGACACTCACACGAAAGCAGTGGGGCAGTGTTGCCTGGCCTTTCTCCTCGCTCTTTTCCCGACTGCTTCTGCCCTAGTTTGCTCCTCTGCTCTTAGGGATCCTTCTTTCACTATAGCCCGCCACATTGACCTATCCTCTGCCAGGTTTTCCCAGTTTTGTATATCAATGTTGGCTACTTTCATGTCTCTCTTGCATATGTCCACGTATCTGAGACATGGCCGACCAACCGACCTTTTCCCTGTCGCCAGCTCGCTGTAAAGCACATCCTTGGGTATGCGACCAGTTTGCATCCTCTTGACGTGTCCAAGCCAACGGAGGCGTCTTTGGCTTAATATTGCTGCAATACTACTCATGCTTGCTTGAGCCAGGACCTCTGTGTTGGGGACTTTCTCTTGCCATTTGATGTCTAGGATGCGGCGCAGGCATCTGAGGTGGAGGCTATTGAGCCTTCTTTCATGCCTGGTATAGCTGGTCCAAGACTCGCATCCATAGAGGAGTGTGCTCAGTACGCAGGCCTGGTATACCTGCAGCTTAGTCCTTGCTGTGAGTTTGGAATTGGACCAGACTCTTTTGTACAGTCTAGCCATAACAGTTGCTGCCTTCCCTATCCTACTACTTATCTCATCTTCCAGTGAGAGGGTGCTCGAGATGTTTGATCCCAGATAAGTAAAACTGTCAACAGCATCCAGGTTGCAGTCGTCAATGGTGATAGTCGGGAGAGAGGCAGCATCCTGTGCCATAATGTTGGTTTTCTTTATACTTATGGTCAGGCCAAACTCTTTGCAGGCAGCGGAGAAGCTGGATACAAGCTTCTGCAGGCCGTCTGCTGTGTGGGATATTAAGGCGGCATCACCTGCAAATAAGAGCTCGCGCAGCAAAATCTTCCTTATTTTGGTCTTTGGCTCTAAGTCGGGCAATATTGAATAAACTCCCGTCAGCTCTGGTGTGGATGTATATCCCCTCGCTGTTGTTCTTGAAGGCATACTGGAGTAAGATGGAAAAGAATATTGCGAATAGAGTAGGTGCCCAACACGCAGCCTTGCTTTACTCCACTACTTACTGCATGTGAAAGCCTCAGAGGTGGCACCGTTATAGCACACTGTGCCCTGCATGTTTTCGTGGAATTGCTTGATGATGTTAAGCAGATGTGTAGGGCAGCCTATTTTTACTAAGATCTGGAAAAGGCCGCTTCTGCTGACAAGATCAAAAGCTTTAGTTAGGTCGACGAACGCGATGTATAGAGGCATATATTGCTTCCCTGCATTTCTCCTGCAACTGGCGCAGAGAGAAGATCATGTCTATGGTTGATCTTCCGGCTCGAAAGCCACACTGCGATTCTGGGAGTACACGCGATGCTAGGGTCTGCAGGCGTGTTAATGCAACTCGGGCGAAGGCCTTTCCAACTATACTGAGGAGAGAGATTCCACGATAGTTGTTGCAGTCACTCTTGTCTCCTTTATTTTTATACAGTGTAACGATGTTGGCATCTTTTAACTCCTGTGGTATCTGCCCCTGTTCCCAGCACAGAGTGAGGAGGTCATGCAAAGGCTGTAGAAGTATTTCTTTTCCACATTTGAGAACTTCTGGTGGAATTCATCATTACCAGGGGATTTCCCGCAGGCTAGGCAATCTATGGCTCTACTTAGCTCGACCAGTGTGGGTAGGCTATCGAGCTCTTCCATGACCGGCAGGTCTGGGATATCGTCCAGGGCAGCATTTGAGACATGGTTTATAGTTGCGTACAATTCCAGGTAGTGCTCGATCCACCGTTTGAGTTGCTTGTCCCGATCAGTGATACTTTCCCCTGCTTTTGACATTAAGTGTGCTGTCTTGGAGGTCAGAGGGCCTGTTGCTTGTTTTATATTCTCGTACATAGCCTTTGTATCGCCTCTATCAGCAGCTGACTGTATGCTGGAACTTAGATTGAGCCAGTACGTGTTAGCGTAGTGGCGAGCTGCCTGATGGGCATTTTTCTTGGCGCTCTTAAGGGAATGTAGAGTTTCTGGGCAAGGCCTGTCTTTATAGGCTAAAAGAGTCTTTCTTTTTGCATCGGTGACATGCTTCATTTCCTCCCAGTGGGCCTCAAACCAGTCTGCACTTTTGCGTTCTCTCTTGCCGAATGCCTCAATAGCTGAGCCATATATGGTGTCCCGCAGATGTGACCACTTGGACTAAATAGTGTCTACTTGTGGCATTTGTACAAGAGCTTCTTGTAGTCTCTGGGTGTATTCTGCTGTTCTCTCTGGATTCTTGGTGGAGCAGATGCCTATGCGTGGTTTCCCCTTGTTTTTGTTGTGGTACAATTTCTTTGGCAGTAACCTTACCTTGCTAGCCACTAAGGAATGATCTGTGTCGCAGTCTGCACTGTGGTAGCTGCGTGTGAGGAGGACACTGGCCAGTTGTGTGCGTCTTGTGATGATGAGATCTAGTTGGTGCCAGTGTTTAGAGCGGGGATGCCTCCATGACACTTGGTGGATTGCTTTGCAGTTGAAGAAAGTATTTGTGACACATAGTCCATGTAAGCAGCACATCTCTAGTAATCTCTGCCCATTTTCATTTAGCCTGCCTCTTCCAAAATAACCGAGGCAAGTTGGCCAGGCCATGTGATCACTTCCAACTCTTGCATTGAAGTCACCAAGGAGGTAGATTGCTTCATTGGTGGGTATGCTGGCTAGTGTTTGATTGAGATCTTCATAGAACTGGTCTTTCGCTTCTGAGCTCGAGGATAAGGTTGGAGCATAAGCACTGATGATGTTGGCTAATCCTGAGGATGTAGATAGTCGTATTGTTAGTATTCTGTTAGTGCCCTTTGTTGGGGGTTCTATGGAGAAGCAGAGTCCATTTTTTATGGCAAAACCAACCCCATGTTGCCTTGGTGTGTCCATTGGTCCACCCTGCCAGAAGAAAGTGTAGTTGCATTCTTTTATGGTACCACTTTCTGGGAGTCTAGTCTCCTGAAGGCAGGCAATGTCGATGTTTAGTCTGGCAAGCTCCCTGTCAATGATGGCTGTCTTCCTGGCATCATCAATAAGCTGCAGGTCGGCAGTAATGCCTGGACACATATTCCTAACGTTCCAGCTTGCTAGGCGAAGAGCTGGAGTCTTCTTATCTTTTGTTTTTTTATTTCTAGGTGCAGGATTTACTGGCCTACTTGTTGAGAAGTTCCTCTGAGCTCCATGCACCCAGTGGAGCAGGTAGGCCATGGCGGGATAGCACCTTATTGGCTGGGGGCTGCCCAGCTTGAGGCGGGCGGTAGCGATCCATTGAGACATGGTGATCTCTCCCACCGTCAGAAGCAACCCCTGGCGCCTAGCTCTACGCCAATTGAGCTATGGCTTATAACCGGTAAACTGCTGCTTCCCGTGTTGTGTTCACACCTTGCGGCGATGCTGGAGTGTCCTCTCCAGTAAAGATAAAGCCTGGGCGTGTTACTATGGAGAACCAGCTGCTGCCCAAACAGCAGATCCCCCCTCTCCACGCCAATGGTGGATCCAATGGAACGACTAATGTCGATACGGCTTGGCACCATTCGCGTCGCAGGAGCTGCCGGAATGCAATTTGTTTCAATAGCAGACCGCCTTAGGAGCTCCATTTCCTGATTTTCTGTCGGGGTTTACTCCCCTAGCCTTTCCCATGAGGGTTTAGCCGCAAGGCAGCGGAGGTTTAGAATAAGATTTTCCCTCTCCTAGATGAGCTACCGACCATGGTTAACGAGTCTCATCTACCCGAAGCTACTGGTTTTGAGGCGCCAGTTGACCGCCTTCATCCCTTCTCCTGTTAGTAGAAACATGGTCCCCGGGCTTTTGTGTGAGCCACGCGAGAAGGCCAGGAGCTGGATTTTGGTTGACAGAGGCATTAAGAGACGCAAGCCTTTTAGGGCATTTCTAGAGTAGTGGATGCTTATCTTCCACCCCCGCCCTGGCAATGACAACCTTGGTTGGTTTTGGGTCTAACGCCCCTGGCCATTCTAGATATAATAGTATTCATGAACTTTATTGAAAGCATTAAATTCTTCACATCGCAATTCGAAAGTAGCACAAAATGAGGTGACCAGATTTTCCGGGGGGCAAAGCGGGACGGGGCCCCTCGGACGTCCCAGGTTTCTGTAGCAAAAAATCGGGACGTCTGGTCACTTGAGCGGGACATGAAGTCTGAAATCGGGACGTCTGGTCATCTTAAGCGTCGGGATCACCGACAAGTCACGGGAAGGCCGTATCAAGGAGTAAAATGTAAATAACCACAGAAATCGACGCACCTACTGGCTTAGCTAATAATAGAGCAATTTAAATTGATAAAAAATATCACCGTTTTGAATATTTAATTAAATTTAAGAAAATATTAAGTCATTCGTACCCAAAATCAAAATAAAACTAACTGTATTTAAAGTATTGAAAAAAGCGGGGCAAACGGGTGTCCCGCCGGGACAAGCGAGGGTAAGCGGGACATGAGGTCTGAAATCGAGACAGTCTCGCCTAAATCGGGACGTCTGGTCACCTTACACAAAACAACTTTTCTTCTTAGCTCAGTTTTTAAGGAATTAATTTTAAATATCACAGAAAGGATACTTGATACAGTGAAGACATGTGGATTAAGATTATTGTCACTCGTGTCAATATAAATGAAAATAGGTGGATTTAGGTGTCTTCGTATAGTACGTAGGTAAGAAATCTACATAGTAGTCAAATTTAAAAGATGCATATTCTGGAAGGAACCGGTTCAATAGTGGCATATGTTCGAAGCGTACACGTACAAATTACGGTACACATGACGTATTTTAATATATCTAGTGGATAGCAAATAAGGTGGGATTTATTTTTTGTTGGGGTGGGGGGGGGGTCAAAGCTTTGTGACGTATTTTTGGAGGGGGGGGTCTAACTTTTTGTGACGACGCGTGACGAGGGGGGGAGGGGGTGAAAAATCGGCCAAAATAGCGTGACCTCATTTATGGACGGCCCCTTAAATCACAAATTGTCAAAACCGTTCGAAATGTAAATCGTAAACAAAAGCCAATTCCGGTTGAGTTGAAATGTAGTTTCGAACAGATATATTAACAATTAATGACTAATGATTCTGAAGCCATAAAACCGATTATATACCTCTAGATTCGAATCAAATGCTGGGAATAAAATTTCAAAAATATATTTAAAATTCAGAAAATTAACAGGACACAAGATCGCCACATGTACATGCCCTCGGGCCGCATAATATACTCTGACTGGCCGCATGTGGCCCGCGGATCGTAGTTTGCCTATCCCTGTGTTAGAATAATTTTTTTTTAAATTGGGGGGGGCGCAGAGTAATATTTTTAATGGAAAGTGGGCGGTACGCCAAAAAAGTTTGAGAGCCACTGTTCTATACAGAAGATTATTGGGGTGAATCAGATTATACGTTCCCAAAGCCAAATGAGTTATATAGCAATTAATTCTGCGTTCTCTTCCTGCGTTATTTAGGTTTAGTTTTATAATTTTATTTGTTAGTTTAGGTTTGGGGTTAGGTATAGATATAATTATGAATTTAGGGTTAAGGTTAGGTTTAGTTTTAGAATTTTAATAGTTGAATTTTCCAATTTTCGTGTCACGTTTGCATAGCAACAAAGATGGCGGCCATGAATGTGGGAACGTCAACTCCGAATTTACCGATTATTGCGTCCTACGCTTATCTGTGGTTTGTGTTTAGTCCTGCATTTTTATTAGAGATTTAAATGTTGATAAAGTGTTGGTTTTCCTGGTTTCTTCAAGCAACCCATTCCACGCCCGAATTCCGGACGGGAAGAATGAAAATTTGTATGTGTTTGGGTAAATTCTGTATAGAAGGAGCGTCTGTAAACAGATAAGATAAATTATCGTTTGCGTGGCCAAGATGGCGGCTAGTCATTTCCGGCGGCCATCTTTGTTGCTAATGCATGTGACCCCGGAAAGTAGTGCAAACCATTGGAATTTAGAGGGGTGGGGGGGGGAGGACAGGGATTCTCAAATTTGTAGCTTTTTTTTAGAAACATGACAACTTTGAAAAACAGCAAAATCAAAATGCTACTAAAAAAATTATATGCTATTTAAGCGGTGGTCGAGTGGCAGCACACTGGACTGTCGTACCGATGGTCACGGGTTCGAATCCGTGTGAAGGCAAGGGTTTGTTCCCGGGGCCTAGGGCGTCCCTGAGTCACCCCGCTCCGAATGGGTACCTAACTACTAGTGTAGTTAGGCGGCTGGGTAATGCGTGGAACCCACAAAGCCGTGGTTTGTGAATGCTGCATCACTTGCCAACAGATCATCTGTCATGGTCTGTGGACGCAACTATCTTCTGCATAGAAGGAGCGTCTGTATTGATAAGATAAGATAACCTGCCGAGTTTGGAAAACAGCGAAAAATATTAAGAAAAAAATTATACTCACTGTTCATACGTCTGAATCACGAATATGTGAATATGGGAAGGCCGGGAAGGGTACACTTTTTAAAAACTATAAAGCTAAACCTAACCCTAACCCTAAAATCCTATAGCTAAACATAGCCCTGACACTTCCAGTTTGAAAAATTCACTTTCGTTTCTGAATAATTTTACACAAAAATTCAGAAAACTTTCAACCGCGATGCTACTGTACCTGGAATTTCAGGCAAAAAGAATTTGCCAGCCAGGAATTTTCGCGGGCTGTTGTGTATCTACATGCGCATCATAGCATATAGTGCAGCGTGTAACGAGTTTCATAAATGCCAAAAGGGAGGGGAGGGCCCCTCCCCTTGAACCCCACCCCTTTCCTTTTCATTAATTGTTAATACGAATTCAAATGGGGAGGGGACAAGATACATTGCAAGGAAGGCAATCGAGTAAAATAAAACGGCAAGGGGAGGTAATCCAGAAAAAAAAAGTAACTTGTGTATAGCAACCGTAGCGTTGAAGTGACGTCACTATCCCGGCTTCCATCTTGGCCACGGAAACGATAACCAGCTTTGACATCTTTTGGTTTGCAGGGTATAAAAATAGGTGCCGTTAAGTTAACTTGCACGGTATGATATCGTGTAAGTTAGTAAAAAAAACTTGCCCAGTATGGTCCCGTGTAAGTTAGTAAAAAAATAACTTGCATAGTACGGTAATGTTTTAATGATGTAAAAAATAGACAACTAAACCTAACCCTGACCCTAAAACCTAATATTACAATATAATTGTAATTATAAAATTACAATATAATTGTAATTATAAGAGTGTTAAATTGATTTAATTAGTTTTAGTCCCTGTATGCCTGTATTACTGTAGCCTATTTGTTTTTCTATTTTAATGTAAAAAATAGACAACTAACCCTAACCTTGACCCTAAAACTAAAAGATCTAATTTAATCGTAATTATAATAAGAATTTTTAATTGATTCCAATATTGCCAATATATTTGTTTTTCTATTTTAATATGTAAAAAATAGACAACTAACTCTAACCTTGACCCTAGCCCTAAGCCTATGCCCTAAAACTAAAAGATCTAATTTAATAGTAATTATAATAAGAGTTTTAAAGTGATTTCAATATATTTGTTTTTCTATTTTAATGTAAATATGTAAAGAAGTTCGGTACTTTTGGTGAATTTTAAAAAGTTATAAATAACTGACTACAAAATCGTCTCTGCGCATGTGCAAATACCGTGTAAAAAATTAACTTACACGGTATGATACCGTGCAAGTTAACACTATGTAAAAATAATTAAATCGTCAGTTTAACCGTCTTTCGAGTGACTGGAATCTTATAATATTGGTATCAATTTTAGCAAGAATCTGAGCGGACCTGCATACTGTTAGTTAATTATTAATCATTAATTAATTAAGGATGTTGCTAGCGTTATGACGGCTGCTACAACCAGTACTAGTCGTAGCAGTAGACAATTTGATGGGATCTTGCTTGTGCCTGTGCTACGACTAGTCGTAACACTAGCCATGAAACTTATGCTGCGACTAGTTGTAGCAGAAGTTTCCTGGCCAGTGCTACGACTAGTCTTAGCCTTAGACATTTTGAAAAAAAACGAAGTCGCTATAATATCTTAACTAACAAACTCTTCTTAATAAAATTATATGCATATATAATACGATATTAATAGATCTGGGCCTATTTATGTGTGTATTAATTTAAAAAATCTCAATTTATTTTAAAATATTTAATCAACGTATCCGCTTTACAGAATAACTCAGTGCTGGATTGCCTAACTACCAGTTCGCACCTCGATGCAAGCTAAATCACAACTGCAAAGATACTAAATGTCAATTTTAACAAATTAATAATATAATCATATATAATATATATTTACGCTCAATTATCGCTGACTGCCTCACGCCTAACGCTAAGGGACATCACTCTGCTTTTTTTAAATATATTATATAGACTTAAAAATCATAATCATTTTGGTTTCCAGATTAACATTAAACACCCTCCACACTATTATTAATAATTGAACAATTCCATGCGGACGTTTGAAAAGAGTTATTTTTTGGTGCAGTAATTTGGTGCGCTGCTTTCTAAAATTTCTCGCCGTAAAAAGATATTATATGACATCATTGTTTTAGCTCATATTTTAATTTTGGAAAAGGGAACGATGTAAAAAGAGGATTTGAGGATTGTTAATTATAAAATACTTTGTGTACATTTCAGGAATATTTCGTATTTATCATACAAAGATAAGTTACTTGGGCTTTCGAAAAAGGTGGGCGCCTTAGGCGCCCTAAAAAAAAGTGGGCGCCGCAGGCGCCACGACGCGGCAGCACAACCTAGTAAATTAATAATAAACTTTAAAATACAAGAAAAGTTATAATTTTTTCCCACATTGAAAAAGGTGCCGGTACGCCGTACTGGTGTGTACCAGCATGCCGTACCAATGGTACCGGCACAAAAAAAGCATTAGAATAACTTATAATAATAATAATATCCGGAATTGAGACATGGAAGGGGTTGCCTGAAGAAACCAGGAAAACCAACACTTTATCAATACATGTACATGTAATTAAACCTCTGATCAAAGTGCAGTACTAGACACAAACCATGGATTAGCATAGGATGCAATGATCTTCTGTATAGAAGTAGCATCTAAAACGGATAAGATTAGATTAATTTAAATGTTAAATATTAACTGTCAATTATGTGACTTTTTTGTGATGTGCAATGTATAATTATTATTATCATTTTTATTACGAGTGTCTAAACTCTAATAATAATACTATTTTTGGTGTAATACATACGTTTAAATGCTTACCATTTGATAATAAAGCAATTTGTTAATCTTTTAAATTAAATACATGTATCTTTATTTTGTTTTTCAGATGCTTTCAAGTTCAAATTTGTACAAGAAAAAAAACAAGCCAAAAAAAATTAAAGAATGCATTCCAATTCCAGAGAAAAACCTTTCAAATGTGATGTCTGTGGAAAATGTCTTACCACATCTGGTAGCCTAAATAAACATAAAAGGACTCATACAGGGGAAAAACCTTTTAAATGTGATGTTTGTGGAAAATGTTTTACTGCATCTGGTAGCCTAACAGAACACAAAAGCGCACATACTGGAGAAAAACCTTTCAAATGTGATGTCTGTGGAAAATGTTTTACCAAATCTGGTAGCCTAAATAAACATAAAAGGACTCATACAGGGGAAAAACCTTTTAAATGTGATGTCTGTGGGAAATGTTTTACCATATCTCATAACCTAACTGTACACAAAAGATCACATTCAGGAGATAAACCTTTCAAATGTGATGTCTGTGGGAAATGTTTTACCACATCTCATAACCTAACTTTACACAAAAGATCACATTCAGGAGAAAAACCTTTCAAATGTGATGTCTGTGGAGAACAGTTCAACAGATCTGTTCAACTAACTGTTCACAAAAGATCACATACAGAAGAAAAACCTTTCAAATGTGATGTTTGTGGAAAATGTTTTACCACATCTGGTAGCCTAAATAAACATAAAAGGGCTCATACAGGGGAAAAACCTTTTAAATGTGATGTTTGTGGAAAATGTTTTACTGTATCTGGTAGCCTAACAGAACACAAAAGAGCACATACTGGAGAAAAACCTTTCAAATGTGATGTCTGTGGAAAATGTTTTACCACATCTGGTAGCCTAAATAAACATAAAAGGGCTCATACAGGGGAAAAACCTTTTAAATGTGATGTTTGTGGAAAATGTTTTACTGCATCTGGTAGCCTAACAGAACACAAAAGAGCACATACAGGAGAAAAACCTTTCAAATGTGATGTCTGTGGAAAATGTTTTACCACATCTGGTAGCCTAAATAAACATAAAAGGGCTCATACAGGGGAAAAACCTTTTAAATGTGATGTTTGTGGAAAATGTTTTACTGCATCTGGTATCTTAACTAGACACAAAAGATCACATACAGGAGAAAAAACCTTTTAAATATGATGTCTGTGGGAAATGTTTTACCACATCTCATAACCTAACTGTACACAAAAGATCACATTCAGGAGAAAAACCTTTCAAATGTGATGTCTGTGGAGAACAGTATAACAGATCTGTTCAACTGACTGTTCACAAAAGATCACATACAGGAGAAAAACCTTTCAAATGTGATGTTTGTGGGAAATGTTTTACCATATCTGGTAACCTAACTGTACACAAAGGAAAACATACTGGGGAAAATACTTTTCACATGTGATCTATTAGGGAAGTGTTTTACAGCATCTAATTACCTATCTAAATACAAAATTAGACATACAGAAAAAAAGGTAAGGTATGTGGGAAATGTTTACCTCATGTCGTGACCTCACTGCACACAAAAGAACACATACAGGAGAGAAATCTTTTTAATTTTGATACCTGCTGAAAAGGTTTTCACAAGCTTAATACCCTTATTGAACAGAATTTGACACATTTGGATGAAAAATATTTCAAATGTGAACTAAAACAATGGGAGATACTTGACATACAATAGACTGCTGACTGAATTCATTTGCAAAAGGAATCATGTTAAAGAAACAATACCTTGTAATTTTGACATCTCAGTAAGGATCATTAAAACCTTATCATTCGCAAACACACACAAAATGCAAAAACATGTATGTTCTAAGGTCCTGATTTTGTTGAAGAATGAAATGTGCTGCAGGTACCTTCTCAATATTTATTATTAATTTATTAATCTAGTTATATTGATATGGCTCACTAAGTCAGCATGCAAAACAAAACTTTAACAAATAAATAACTATGAAACAAGTATACAATTGCTATACTTTAAATGAATGAACACTAATAAAACCAGACCCTAGAAATGGAGGGTGGGGAGAAACTATAAACCACAAATACTATATCATTAAGATAATTTGAATTATCTCAAATTACAACAAAACAGAACAAACACTCCCTGTTTACTATTACATTTACACTACAATATTATTTCTTCATTATTTTGTTTTTTTAATTTAATTATAATTTTTATTATTATTATTTTAAACGTTTTTGAAGTTTGCTGGCACCGCCAATAAAATCAGTACTGAAACTTTTACTTTTAAAAAATTAAAAGATATGAACAATATACAAGTATTATATTTGGATATTACGTCACGCTATTTTTGACCCTTTTTACCCCTCCCCCTGTCACAAACTGTCACAAATCTAGGATCCCCCTCCCCCCCCAAAGTACGTCACACTTTCGAACAAAAATGTTGTTCTTTGTTAACAGAATAATTAAAATTTCAATATAAAACAGCTTGACGTCACACATGGCTGGACCCCCCCCTCCCCCTGTAACAAACTCACACTTTCTTACACCCCGTCCCCCCTCTGGGAGCGTGACGTACTTTATGGATAGCCCCTATGGGAAGTTTAACCACCTATGAAATTCCTTGACCTAGCAGTTCTATAGTTTAAATATTTTAAATATATCATTTTTAAATGACTGGCTTGTCTACCCGATTGAATGGTGTGACCTGACGTGTTCCGAGCCCCCTTAACTACCCACTGTTTATAATATCATTTGTGAAAAATTGTTTAATTTATTTTATGGGATCGTAATCGTATAAAATAATAGACAAATTTTATCAGCATTCACCTTAGGGATTTATCTGCCAAGATCACTGAAAAATAATACCAATTTACCAGGCCCAGGCTATTTAAAACAAAAGTAATACAAACTCAAGGGAAATTATTTTACTAGAGTCACACCAAGAATGTGTCAATATAATGCGCACAGCGCAACAGTCTTAACATTTGCATTCACAAAGCGGGAAAACGCCTTTAACTATCATTCTAGAATACGTTAAAAGTCGTTTCAAATCAATAATTCTTAAAGTAAACAACAAAACAATCGCTATCTACAAATTGCTAAAATTACGAGAGTCGAACGAAAAGAGATTTTTAAAAATTCCTTCTCCAACATTGTTCTAAATATTAGGGGACATCCATAAAGTACGTCACGCTATTTTTGACAATTTTTAACTCCCGCCTCCCCCCTGTCATAAACTGTCACAAATCTTGGACCCCTTCAAAGTACGTCACACTTTCGAACAAAAAATTAGTTTTTTTATTAACAAAATAATTAAAATTTAATATAAAACACCATGACGTCACACATGGCCGGACCCTCCCCCCCTGTCACAAATTGTCACACTTTCTTACTCCCCCTCTGGAGAGTGACGTACTTTATGGACTGCCCCTTATTATTAGCTATTGTTAGGCGTTTGTTTCGACCCGATAGATGTTATGGTTTGCAAGAAATTGACAAAGTACTGATATTTTGTAAGGTTTTTTTTATTTTCCACGAACTCCAGTAAACCTTTTCGGTAATTTTTGTGCCCGTGCACATCCTTGGGACCTCCTTAACATATTTGCCATAAGGGCCGACCATAAATGACGTCACGCACCTAAGTGGGGAGGGGGTCACACTTTTGTGACGATGCGTGATGAGGGGGGGAGGGGGGTTGAATAAATGTGACGTCACATCAAAAGGGTAACTTTAAATAAAACTTCCACTGAAATATTTGGTCGCTTACAATTTATTTAATGACTTTTTTTTTCTTTTTTAAATCAGTGCTTCTCAATGTGCCGGTTGGTAGGCCATCAGACGCTGGTTGGCGTAAGCTATCAAGACACGAAAATTAAATCTTATTATAATCCTTAACTTTGAGAACTCCCAAGATAACGTATGAAATTGTTACCTTGCTTCGTTTGATGTTGATATCAAAGCATTTGTGATGTAACCGCAGCTCCGCTTGGTTCTCTCACGGCAGGCGACTTTTTTCCCTGTTATCCCAAAATTACAAGCTTATGTGTGCGTTACGCCCCCCCCCCAACCCCTGAGACTCTAGGTCCTGCTCACATGACTCGGGGGTTTGGGGGAGCGTCGTTAGCCCCCACTCCCCCGAAAATGCTACTGGTGAGTTTTAAAGCATGACAAGTGTCTAAAAATTATCTGAATAGGATTATGTGTAGATATTTTAAGTCAAAACGACACGGAATATAATTTTTCTTTAAAGGGGGGTTGGGAGGGAATCTATTTGATAGAATTATAAACGTTTTTGTTTGATATAATTGTTCGATTGTTTTGTGGTCAAACGCCCCTGGCCATTCTAGATATAATGATAAATGACCCCATTTAAAATTAGTCAAGTATTCATTAACTTTATTGAATGCATCAAATTCTTGACATCGCAATTCGAGAGGAGCACAAAACAACTTTTCTTCTTAGCTCAGTTTTTAAGGCATTTATTTTAAATATTACAGAAATGATACTTGATACAGTCAAGTCGTGTGGATTAAGATTAGGCCTATTGTCACTCGTGTCAATATAAATGACAGTAGGGTGGATTTAGGTGTCTTCGTATAGTACGTAGGTAAGAAATCTACATAGTTGTCAGATTTTTAAAAATGCATTTTCTGGAAGGAACCGGTTCAATAATGGGCATATGTTCCAAGCGTACACGTACACATGACGTATTTTAATATATCTAGTGGATTGTAGTGGATGTAATATGTCCCAAATGATTCTGCATTACCCCCACGAATTCCCTTTTGAGCCCAGACTAGGTTATTTACCTGTGTTCGCGGACCTCTTTCTTACGGGATGACTGTCAGTCAATTGAGGGATTTTTATAAAAATACATTTTAAAAATATTATTTTTAAATAATTTTTTTAAGCAAAAATTTTAACCGTCATAATTAATAGTCAATGTTTAATTTGTATGCATTAAAATAAAATGTAATCTAAGGATGTTAAAACAATTCGTTTTCTGAAGGCCGGATAAACGTTTTAAAAAATACGGGTTACAATATTACAATGTAGACCTTCACTAAATAAATAATAAATGCTTAAATGACAATAAAAGTGATTTAAAACACACTTTTTTTTTGTCAAAGCTTTGTGACGTATTTTTAGAGGGAGGGGTCTAACTTTTTGTGACGAGGGGGGGGGTAAAAATCGGCCAAAATCGCGTGACGTCATTTATGGACGGCCCCATAGACCCGAACCCTCTATCTCAAATATCCGGTATGGTTCAGGAGGAATTGCTGTTGATAGCTGAACAGACAGGCTGGACATTTCAAATATATAAACGCAATTTGTCCCAAGGGAAATGTCGTTAAAAATGCTAATTTGTTAAAATACATTATATATGATATTTATAATTTATGAACACTTAAATTTAAGGGGCCGTCCATAAGTGACGTCACACACCTGGGGAGGGGAGGAGGTCACATATTTGTGACGAGGGGGAGGGGTGTTTAAGAAATGTGACGTCACATCAAATTGCCAAACTTAAAATAGAAGCTCCACTTACATGAAAGTTTTACATGGCTTCACGCTTGTCAGGAATTAGAGTGCAGGCTTACACGAAATATATACTTACTAGTGTATTACCCGTCAAAAATGACGGGAGTTTTCAAAATGGATATATTTCAGTTTTTGTAATTGTCCTTTCTGCATGAAAGCCGCATAGTAAATAATCAGAAAATGTAGAGACCAAGAGAGAAAAATTAAATCTCTTTTCCATATTGAATAATTTTATGCGGACGTTTGAAAATAGTGGGGTTTTTTGGTGTTTTTTTTTGCAATATATTTTTCAAGGTTATTTTTTTTTAGCGGTGGGCTTTCTAAAATCTAGCATTACGAACGGACATAGCAGAGTATATATTTTGATTATATATACGAATATATGTGTTATGAGAAAACCTCCAAGCTTAGTCTTCGCGTTATATAAATTTGCATGAATAATAATGATATAATCATGATAATAGTAAATGCATAGTGAATTACACATAGCATAAAGTGATACTGCGGCAAAGAAGTTTGAAGTTCGACGTATTAACAAATATTGCTGAGGAGTAAGCCGGACGTTAACTTGCGGCATTGAATAGTACGCACCAATTATGAGTGCACCAATAATACAGCACAGTGCGTTAAAAATAAATTATGT
Source organism: Ampullaceana balthica (assembly GCA_944989445.1). Classification (NCBI taxonomy): domain Eukaryota; kingdom Metazoa; phylum Mollusca; class Gastropoda; family Lymnaeidae; genus Ampullaceana; species Ampullaceana balthica. Next base: position 87,840 of record CALYLW010001465.1, read on the forward strand.
GACTGTAATGTGTTACACATCACGCATATCTGTGATTTGAAGCCGTTTAAGCTTCATCGATGATTATGACTTGTCAGTTTATTCGCCCATTTGTCCATACATTATTACCACAACATTATCAAAACATGTAAAAAATAAATAGTAATTTTACACATGTTAATAACTATTTATTTTGCATGAAACATAGTAAGCAAAGTTTGTCACAGGATAACAGAAAAGATTAACTTCTCAACTGTTAATCATATTTACAATTTAATATACACGTGTTAGTAATTCGCATAAACGTTTTTATTGTTGTCAAGTCAGCACCTTTTCAAGATCTATTATGACTTGTCAGTTTATCCGCCCATTGGTCCATACATTATTACCTTTACATTATCAAAAACATGTAAATAAAAAATTGTAACTATTTACAAATATAATAACAACGAACTATTTATTTTGCATGAAACCTTTGAAGTAAAGTTAAGCACTGGATAAAAGAAGATATGAAAGTATCAACAATAATATATACGTTTTAGGAATTCTAATAAACGTTTTCATTATTGTCAAGTCAGCAACTCCTTCCAGTTCTATATAAAAAGCATATTCAAAATTAGTCTAAGACGCATTAAAATATTACATGTAAATAACAATAAAAAAAACTATTGTGGGGAGGAGTCCGATTTTTAGATGTTATTTTTTATAAACATACAAATATGCAATCTCAAAGTGTATAAAAAACCAGCTAAACTGAAGCATAAGTTGACAAATTTCATTTGCAGTAATAAATAATGGCTTTGTAGTTCAAAACGCATCGAAACTTGACAACCGAACGACAACCAATTGTAAATTTCATAAACCGAAAAACGAATGTAAAATGTTAATATAGAAAATTAAATTTATAATTACGTACGTAATATTGACATGGACACATACACAAAAACGGACATTTAATACAAAATAATAATAATATTATTAATCACATCAAATAAAACTTTGCTCTTTTTACTTCGTTCCCTTCACACATTAATAATAGCTCAAATAATGACGTCACGTCACAATTTTTTATGGTGAGCAACACATTTTGTTATAATTTCGAAAGCAACATTTGTATTTATTTTTATCGGGAGTTACCTCGCATAGCGTAGGACTGACAGACACTACTTGCGTGACAATTGCAGATACTATTGTTTAACTAGTACCTACTAGTTTGTGCTGCGGCGCCCCCCTTTTTTAAGGGCGCCTACGGCGCCCACCTTTTTCAAAAGCCCAACTAACTTGTCCTTGTATGATAAATACGTAATTTTAAAATTTCTTAAATGTACACAAAGTATTTTATAATATTTTTTAAATAATTTTTTTAATGTCAAAAGCCCAAGTAACATATCCTTGTATGATAAATACGAAATATTCCTGAAAATTAAACAAAGTATTTATATAATAATTTTTACAGTGCTAATCACCACACGATTTTAAACTAATTTTAGAAAGCAGCGCACCAAATTACTGCACCAAAAAATAACTATTTGAGTCAATCAGCACTGCTTACAACACAAAATTAAAAAAAGCAGAGTGATGTCCCTTAGCGTTAGGCCACATAATTGAGCGTAAATATATACATATGACAAGTTTGTGCTGCGGCGCCACCCTTTTTAAGGGCGCCTACGGCGCCAACATTTTTCAAAAGCCCAACTAACCTGTCCTTGTATGATAAATACGTAATACTAAACTTTCTTAAATGTACGCAAAGTATTTTATAATGTTTTTTTTATTATTTATTATTTTTTTATTTTGTATGTCAAAAGCCAAAGTAACTTATCCTTGTATGATAAATACGAAATATTCCTGAAATGTACACAAAATATGTATATAATATAGGTTGTGCTGCGGCGCCCACTTTAAAAAAAACTACCTTAAATGTACAGAAAGTAATTTAAAATAGAGGTTGTAGGGCGCCTAAGGCGCCCACTTTTTTGGGTCAAAAGCCCAAGTAACTTATCCTTGTATGATAAATACGAAATATTCCTGAAAATTAAACAAAGGATTTATATAATAATTTTTACAGTTCTAATCACCACACGATTTTTAAACTAATTTTAGAAAGCAGCGCACCAAATTACTGCACCAAAAAATAACTATTTGAGTCATTCAGCACTGCTTACAACGCAAAATTAAAAAAAGGAGAGTGATGTCCCTTAGCGTTAGGCTACATAATTGAGCGTAAATATATTATATATTAATACGATAAAAATTGATATTAAAAATGCGCATTTTCAAATAGAAAATACGCCTTTTATTTTTATGTGGAAGGGGGCAAAGCTTTGTGACGTCATATTGGAGGGGGTCTAAGTTTTGTGGGGGGGGGGATAAAAAAATTGGCCAAAAACACGTGGCGTCATTTATGTCTGCCCCTTTAACTTTGACAGGTGACATTTGGATATGTTTCTGATTGAATTGTTGAAACAGATGAAATCACCACAACCTCTTGTTTCCCCCACACATCTTCTCCCTGACAATGGGTTGGGTGTGGGATGTCTACAAATGGAAGCAAGCAAATAGACTCATCCTTTCCCCGCCTGTCAATAGAGACCTGCCAGTGGAGAACGCAAGATAACCGGCAATATTCCCTTTAAGCCGTGCGGCCTCGCAGCTATCTGCCAGACACCGCACAGCAGTTTAGAGTTTCGGCGCAGCAAATTGATAAGGATAATATAAGTGTGTTTGTGGGATATAAAATTATGCACAGAAAAAATGGATATATATTGCACATAAAAACACGAAACTTGGAGGGAACATTGTAGTCACTTGTAGAGGCGTTACTAGGGTAGGTTTCACCCGGAACAGTAGCTCATGGTGTCACCCCCTCACGACTTATCCCATAGACTCATCCGAGTTTTCCAGTACATTGGTACGAGTGCCCTAACATAGGAGTTACTTGAGATACGAGCTGTCGAGCAAGCGAAGATTTGTTTTGAAATACGAGGAACGGCCATCTGCGACGCTGCACACGGCCCACCCAGTTTACTGCGCCTCGTGCATTATCCCACGTATTCCCCCAGTGTGCATCTTTACCTGGCTGCCGAAGCATCTTTGCTAAGTTTTTTCGAGGGCTTTGCTCTTTTTGTGCATTTACATAATTTAACACATTTCTATCTATAATCATGGGTCCGAAGAAAGTGAGTTGAAAGGTCAGTGCTCAGAAGAAGATGATGTCTATTGAATTAAAGCGTGAATTCATAGGGAAAAAAATGAGCAAGGTGTACGAGTAGCTGACTTGGCGAGGCAGTAAGGGCGTAGTACTTCAACGATATGCACTGTGCTTAAACAGAAGGAGGTGATAAAGGGTATAGCGCCAGCTTAGGGCGTTACAACAGTTGTTTTTTTTAATTTGGCTAAAAAGGCAAAGACCAGTGAAGAGAAAAGCAGTGACTAAAATTAAGCATACAGTAGCATTTAAGTTGTGTGTAAGTTACATTTATGGGCCGTCCATAAAGTACGTCACGCTATTTTTGACCATTTTAACTCCCCCCTCCCCCATGTCACAAACTGTCACAAATCTGGGGACCCCCCCCCCTAAAGTACGTCACACAGTCGAAAAAAATGGTGTTTTTTATTTAAAAAATAATTAAAATTTAATATAAAACACCGTGACGTCACACATCGCCGGAACCCCCCCTCCCCCTGTCACAAACTGTCACACTTTCTTACACCCCCATCTGGAGCATGACGTACTTTATGGACGGCCCCAAAGCAAAAATTACTGTACCCTATCAATTTCAAACATGAGCCAATCGAATACTCTATTATTATTAATAAACTGATTGGTCGACCCGAGCGAGGGTCATTTTTTCATACTCGCTTTGATGAATTATATATATATATATATATATATATATATATATATATATATGGATTACTGTTTCCCCAAAAGGAGCGGATTCTGGCGAATTTTTTATGCCCACATTGAGCCTTCATTACCCCCAAGAGTTCCCTTTTTACCCAAAATGAGATAGTTCCCCGACCCCTGGGTTAAACCTTCCGATAGCGGTAGCAAGGTAGGGGAGACCGGGGTGAAAAGTCCCAATAGGGTTTTGGCCCTTAGATATAATTTTTTGGCCTTTATCGTTTTTAAATCTGGTATATTTTGGATGTAGGCCAATTTGGCAATCTTTAACATCCCGTTTCCTCTACCTTTTTGAAAGATAGACACTAACACATGTTGATCTGAAGCAAAAAGTGAAATTCACAACAGATCAGAATTTGTAAGTATTCTTTTATTTTTACTTCAATTAATGTATGCATTTGTCATGTATCTCTATGGCCATTTTTACATAACTCTGACATGTTTTACACTAATGCTGGAATTCATATTGGCACAGTTAGCTCCGAATCAGGCCAACCCTATGCCTATACCGGGGTGAAAAGTCCCAGTGATGGGGGAAAAAGTCCCACTGAGACTTTTCACCCCGGGCTACATGTATTTTTCATTAGTTTATAAACCCCACAAAAGAATGCAACAATTTAAACACGCCTCGTCCGTTGGTGACATTATATATTTTACCTCTCTTGTGTGACATAAAAAATAGAGAAAAAAAAACAAGCAGAAAAAAAAACAACTCGTAAGGTTACGGAGTAAAAAGTTAGGCTGATAATACTGTATTGGATATTTTTTTGAATGCCACATAATTTTTACCACGTTTTTATTAACTTGCTTACGTTCCTGTCTGTATATCCACAATTTTTCAAATTTGCCAACGTAAAATTAAACCACTTCTGATGGTCCTGAGTCCTAGAGATCTCAGAATTTTACCACAGATACATCTTGGATGACAATGCATTTTAACAAAATTTCAGATCGATCGAATGTAGGCCTACTGCAATTAAATTAATGCATTTTTTAGTTTATCTCTATATAAGCATCTGTATCCGTCTGCTATTGTTCCATTAACGTGCCACCCCCGTGATATTAAAACGTTGGGCGGACGCTTATGAGGTGTTTGGTAAAATATCTTATCTATACAGACGCTCCTTCTATGCAGAAGATAATTGTATCCACAGACCATGACAGATGATCTGTTGGCAAGTGATGCAGCGTTCACAGGCCACGGCTTTGTGGGTTCCACGCATTACCCAGCCGCCTAACTAGTGTTAGGTACCCATTCGGAGCTGGGTGACTCAGGAATGCCCTAGGCCCCGGGAACAAATCCTGGCCTTGACGTGTATTCGAACCCGTGACCATCGGTACGCCAGTCGAGTGCGCTGCCACTTGACCACCGCGTCCCTAAATAGAGGGAAAAAAGATTTTTTTAAACCGCGATTTTAAAAGTTGAATAAAAAGAATAAAATAAATAGAGGTTAAAAAAGATGTTTAAAAACCACGTTTTTATAAGTGGACTAAAAGGAAGAAAATAATTTTAAATCTTATAAGTTCAAGTACTTTAATTTAATATTACTAAAAAACGTGGGCCGGGTGCTTATGATATTTTACATTTGCAGTTCACTCATTCTCTCACTTATAGATCTCTCTTTTGCCTTCTAAATAATAAATCTTTATTTTTTTTTACCAAATGCCAACCCACGTTTTTAGTCATATTAAATGAAAGTACTTGAATTTATATGATTTAAACTTATTTTCTTCCTTTTAGTCCACTTATAAAAAACGTGGTTTTTAAATATCTTTTTTTACCTCTATCTTATCTTATCTGTTTCAGACACTCCTTCTATACAGAAGATTATTGCGTCCTACGCTTATCTATGTTTTGTGTTTAGTCCTGCATTCTTATTAGAGTTTAAAATGTTGACAAAGTGTTGGCTTTCCTGGTTTCTTCATGCAACCCATTCCACGCCCGAATTCCGGACGGGAAGAACGAAAATTTGTATGAGTTTGTTCTTGCATACGGAATAAGAAAGGTGTTTTTATCCTTATGTCTATCTGAGGGTTGTATAAAGTTATCTTTGTGTTGTATTTCTAAATTAGAGTTAATTGCTTTATGTATGATTACTACTTTACTCTTGGTTCTTCTATCCTCTAGTCTCTAGTGTTTCAAGGTTAAATGATTTAACTAATGGTGTTATTCTAGTCAGTTTTGAATATTCTCCAGTAATGAATCTGGCAGCTCTTTTTTGGATTTGTTCAAGTTATCAATGTTTTCTTTGGTGGATGGGTCCCATACAGAAGATGCATATTCTAGTACAGGTCTCACCAAAGTGAGATTGTATTTTAGTTTTATATCTTTATTACATTTGTAAAGGTTTCTTTTTATAAAGCCTAAGGTTTTGTTTGATTTTTTAATAACTTCATTGACATGGGGATTCCATGATAATTTCTCATTTATTATGACTCCTAAGAATTTTGCATCTTTAGTTTGGGTTAGTTCCTTTCCATGAATGAAATATTTTGAATTTATTTGTTTCTTTTTCTTTGTTACTCTTAACAGTTGACACTTTTCTGGATGGAAACTCATACTCCAGTTAGTTTCCCATTTTATCAATTCATCTAGGTCTTTTTGTAAAATTTTGCTATCTTGTTCTGATTTAATTGTTCTATCGATTATACAATCGTCAGCAAATAACCTAGTGTCGAGTGGCAGCGCACTGGACTGTCGTACCGATGGTCACGGGTTCGAATCCGTGTGAAGGCAAGGGTTTGTTCCCGGGGCCTAGGGCGTCCCTGAGTCACCCCGCTCCGAATGGGTACCTAACACTACATGTAGGCCTTGTTAGGCGGCTGGGTAATGCGTGGAACCCACAAAGCCGTGGCCTGTGAATGCTGCATCACTTGCCAACAGATCATCTGTTATGGTCTGTGGACGCAACTATCTTCTGCATAGAAGGAGCGTCTGTATAGATAAGATCAGCAAATAACCTAACTTTTGTTCCTGTTGAGATGTTGTTGGGTAAATCATTTATATATATTAAAAAGAGTAAGGGACCTAGCACAGTTCCTTGTGGAACTCCTGAATTAACCTTTATTGGTGCAGATTTAGATCCTTAATTATTACAGTTTGCTCCCTGCCCAAAAGGAAGTCTTGGATTCAGTGATGTAAGGAACCTGAGATTCCAAAGTACCTTAGTTTTTTAAGTAAACTAAGGTGGTGAACTTTGTCAAATGCTTTTGAGAAGTCTAGTAATATTGTATCTATTTGATCATTTTTGTCTAAGCTTTTTGATATTTCATCTATTAAACATATTAATTGTGTTTCACATTATCTGTTTTTCTAAAGCTGTGTTGATGTGGGCATAGGGCATTATATTTGTCAAGGTGGTTAAATATTCTACTATACATTATGTGTTCTAGTAATTTACAGGTGATACTAGTAAGTGATACAGGCCTGTAATTACCAGGGTCTGATTTATCCCCTTTCTTAAAGAGTGGAGTTACGTTAGCTAATTTCCAATCCTGGGGCACTTTACCCTGGTTTAGAGAGGCTTGAAAGAGAACTACAAGGATTGGGGACAGTTCATTGCTTAGTTCTTTTAATAACCTTGCAGGCAAATCATCTGGGCCAGTAGCTTTGTTTATTTTAAAGTTTTTTAGGAGTGAATGTATACCTATCTCATCTACAGTTATGTTATCTATTTCCTCCATTTTATTTAAATTTATTAAGACTTCTTTGTCGCCTGAGGCAGAAAAAGATGATGCAAAATATGTGTTAAGGATATTAGCTTTAGTTTCATTATCATTATAGGTTTTATTATTTGAGCCTTTTAGTGTGGCTATTCCTGAAGGTTCCATTTTTTTAGATTTGATAAAGGACCATAAGTTTTTATTGCTATCTTTGGTAATTACAATGTTTATATATTCATTTTGGAGGTTTCGACTAAGTTTTTGTGTCAAGTGTTTAATCTTTAAGTATTTTTTGTGTATCCTATATGAATAGGTAGCTTTATATTTCTTAAATAAGTTCTCTTTTTGTTTGCATAGCTTTTTTAATCTAGAATTGAACCAGCATTTGTTAATTTTATTTGATGTTAGTTTTGTTGGAACATTCTCATCCATTATAGTTTTTAGATTTGTTTTTATATCTTTCCAAATTTCTTCTACTGGGCTATTTGTGTTAAATTTACTTAGGAAAGTTTGTTGGAAGTTAGCCGCTGATTGGTGTAGTTTTATTGAATTACATTTATTCCAAAGATAGATTATTCTTCTAGGTATCTTATTAATTTTAGTTTTTATTGTATTGGTGACCCTAACTATATCATGGTCGGACAGTCCTGGACTTATTTTATAGTCTAACACTAGTCCTGGTCTATTTGTTAGGAATAAATCTAGTGTTTTATTTTTCCTTGTTGCTGTTTTTACTATCTGTTCTAGGTTTATGTTGTTTATAGTGTCTATCTTATCTTATCTGTTTACAGACGCTCCTTCTATACAGAACATTATTGCGTCCTACGCTTATCTATGATTTGTGTTTAGTCCTGCATTTTTATTAGAGATTTAAATGTTGATAAAATGTTGGTTTTCCTGGATTCTTCAGGCATCCCATTCCACGCCTGAATTCCGGACGGGAAGAAGGAAAACTTGTATGTGTTTGTTCTTGCATACGGAATAAGAAAGGTGTTTTTATCCTTATGTCTATCTGAGGGTTGTATTAAGTTATCTTTGTGTTGTATTTCTAAATTAGAATTAATTGCTTTATGTATGATTACTACTTTGCTCTTGGTTCTTCTATCCTCTAGTGTTTCAAGGTTTAATGATTTAACTAATGGTGTTATTCTTGTCAGTTTCGAATATTCTCCAGTAATGAATCTGGCAGCTCTTTTTTGAATTTGTTCTAGTTTATCAATGTTTTCTTTGGTGGATGGGTCCCATACAGAAGATGCATATTCTAGTACAGGTCTCACCAAAGTGAGGTAGCATTTTAGTTTTATATCTCTATTACATTTGTTAAAGTTCTTTTTTATAAAGCCTAAGGTTTTGTTTGATTTTTTAATAACTTCATTGACATGGGGATTCCATGATAGTTTCTCATTTATTAAGACTCCTAAGTATTTTGCATCTTTAGTCTAAAATGTGTTCATTAATTTCTTTGTTAGTTTGATGGTTATCAATTGTATAATTTTTCCAATTTATATCTGGAAGATTAAAGTCCCCCATAATCCATAGAACTGCATTTTTATTATTCTCTTTTATGAAAGTTAATTGACTACAAAGATTGTTCATGTATTCTAGGTTTGTATTCGGTGGTCTATATATACTGCCTACAATAAGTGGGGATGAGTTTGGTGTAATTATTTTACAAAAAATAGACTCTATATTAAAATTTGGCTGTGTAGTAATTTCTTCAGCTATGATATTTGATTTAATTGCAAGTAGCACTCCTCCATAATTGTCTGGTCTGTCTTTCCTAAAAATATTATAATTGGTGTTTAAAATCTCAGAGTTATATATGTTGGGGTTCAACCAAGTTTCAGAACCAGCAATTATGTCTGGTTCTTCTGTTTTTATAAGTAGTTCTAAATCTGGAATTTTATTTTTTATGCTTTGGAAATTAACTATTAGTGTTTTGAGAATGTTTTGATTATTATTATTATTAGATTTTTTATCTCTATTTATTAAGTCTTCAACTCGCCGGAATTATTGTATTTTGTGACGCACAAGACGACACCCTACTTTTCCTGTACAAATGTGGGGTTCGTACGGTACTTGCCAGCGCATACCAAATAATTTTTTTTAGAAAACATGAGATTTGATATCAATGTTTATCAATGTGGTAATTTTAGATTAAATGCATTTGACGTGCAGGAAAACTGTCACTATAAGACCGAAAACAATTTGAGGAATCGTCCGGTATCTAGTCTATGTCTATCAACAATCAAATGACCCGTGTAATATCTTGTGGACTTGACGGTTAATCACATTAAAGTGTTTTTGACATTACCGATGTACTGTTCGTTAGCTGTCTTACTATCCCTCGTCAACTAAAAAATTAAAAATCGTAAAAAAATTTAAAACAAGCCGAATTCATACTTAATCTTGTAGGGCTTAAATTATCTCTATATAACATGTGTAGCCGTCTGCTATAGTTGACCTCCACGGATCACTGGAGTTTCAATGTACCCCTCGATGTCACAGGGGTCTGTCGCGCGGTGCGTATTATATTGAACATAATACTTTTAGTCAGTGCTTTTTTTGTAAACAAATAGGTGCCGGTACTCAGTGATGGATTGCCTAAATTTTAACTACCAGTTCGCACCTCGATGAAAGCTAAATCACAACTGCAAAGATAATAAATGTCTAAAACAATTTTATTTTATAATTAACCAATAATAATAACGGAGTGGTTATCCCCAGAATTCTGCGAATAATTTTCAACGTTATCCCCAGAATTCTGCGAATAACGTTGAACGTTATCCCCAGAATTCTGTACTATTCGTACCCAGGCTGTCTATAGTTTAAAATGGTATTTAACCATCATGTCTTCGTGGCCGTGAGGTAAAGTCAAGGACAGATGACGTTGTGGTACTGGGTTCGATTTTCGCATATGGAAATTAATTTTTTTTAAATTAAATTTTTTTTACAGGGTTTGATTTTTAGATGGGGAATCTTTTTTTTAATTTTTTAATAAATTTTTCTTTTTAATTAAAAAAATAAATAAATATATATATTATAGGATGGCCTATTAGTTAGTACTATTACTAACTATTATACCCAAGGGCCTCCAATTCCTTTAGGCCAGTTTGGTAGTAATATAGGTTTACAGTTCATTACATATTATTTGAGAATATAGGACAATATATTTATTTATAAAAATAGGCAATATAGTATAGGATAGGGTATTAGCTATTAGTACTATTATTATTAGTAGTACTAGTAGTGTTAGTGTTAGTAATATCGGCAGTATATGTCAATTGCGCCGCTACCAAGGCCCAAGGTAGTGTCGCAGTGGGATGAATGTGAGTCATTTAAATAGTATGTGATAGCAAAAGGTTTAAAATAGAATTAAATTTTTTTGGTGAATATTGACTATTCCGACCGGGTCATATATATGATGTCATATATAATATATGTATGATAAATATATTGGCCTATACTTATAACGTATACCAGTGAGCTAGATAAAAATAGCTCAGTGGACTGAAAAGATTCTAACATATAAACTTTTAAATCAATATGAAAAACAATAAGGTTATCTTATTCAGGTCAGATATAATTATTATAATCAACGTGAAGTTACTTGATATACATGATATAATGATAAATAATGCTCAAAATTAACTTTGAGAATAGTTCACTGAATTCTCCCATCAACGCCGAGAGTCATTTACAGAATTCTGGGGATAACGTTCAACGTTATTCGCAGAATTCTGGGGATAACGTTGAAAATTATTCGCAGAATTCTGGGGATAACGCTTTCCTAATAAACGTTAAAATACAAGAAAAGTAATAAATTTTAGTTATGTCTCATATACAATGGATTTATAGTCAAAAACTTTGTTTTTGCGGGTTGTTTAATTCTCGTTTTCTTAGTACAAGTACTTAGAAAAAATTCATATGTAAATAATACACACACAGCTCATACAGACAGTCATACAGGTGTTACGTCATTGTAAAGTTATATCTAGTTTCGTGTTATTAATGTTCAGTTTAACCCCTCATGTCGTATGCCTTATAATTATAACTCATATGGGACTCAACTGAAGTTAACGTCTGCTATACTGCTATCTCGGAAACTTTTTAATAATAGCTTAAGTTTTGGTACCGTAGTTGGCGTTACCTTTTTGAAATAACGGAGGTACTTCACGAACACAGGTTTGGTTTAAATTTAAAGTTAAATTTACTAATAATTAATATTAACTAGATACGACCCGCTGCGTAGCATACGCCGCAGACTTGCTCATAGATAGTGATATTGCAAAGAACGGAAGGGGGAGAAAGGACACAAACAGCAGCACAAAGAAATGAAGTGAACTCGGGGGGGGGGTGATCGCTGACGCATTGATTGTTGGTCTGAGACTGCGGTTGTTGTTACCTGCCCCCACCCTTTACTACCAGCGCTTTCCAACCATAAACTGTGATTAGTCGACCCCAGCAAGGGCATTCATCATGCTTATTTGCATAGTATAGGACTTGTTCTGGTGAATTATATTATTCGCAGAATTCTGGGGATAACCACTTCGTTATATTAAATATATAGATACTATTAATAAAGTGACCAGATTTTCAGGGGAAAAAGCGGGACGGGGACCCCACGGATAGGGGGGGAGGTTGAGGTTCGGGGGGGGGGTCAAACCCCCCCCCGAAGCCGGAAACTGTTGTGAAAATTGACCGTAAGACACTCTTTCCTGAAGAGCAAAAAATAGCAGTTTGTAACTTCGTATGGTACCTACCTTAGGGGCCGTCCATAAAATACGTCACGCTATTTTTGACCATTTTCAATTCCCCCCATCACAAATCTCTGACACAAAGTACATCACACTTTCCAACAAAAATGTTGTTTTTTATTAACATAATAATTAAAATTTAATACAGTGCGGCCCACTTAACTCGAGCCCTGGTTAACTCGTCAGCTCTATTAAGTCGACGTTTTTTTTTGGAAACGCCAAATTCTCTCTTTGTCTTTGCATTTTCTCATCGGTTGATTTGATTATTTTAAGTCGCCGAACCCTAATACCTCGAGCACAAAAGAGGGTCAAATTTGCCACTTAGTGTTGGTTATCTCGATCCCAATGACCAATCGTCCGCTTTTGAAAATGTTAGATGTGATTTTTTATAACCAAGTGAAGGCATAAATTTCTGCCTTGCTGGTGACGTCACAAGTTAGTAACACAGCGCTGTGAGCAAGCGGGCTGTGACGTCACCAGCGCTGTGTTACTAACTTAAATCGCCAGATTTTGAAAATGTTCTTATCGATAGGGCTGAACCGATCGGTTCGGCTACTCGGCATCGGCTGATTTTCGTATACTCGGCAATCGGCCGTGTAAGTGATGCCGAGTATTACGTAATTGCTCCAATAGCAAAGATGCACGCAGAATCGCATGTCTAAAACATTTCGTTTTGTATGGAATAACAAAATGTGCAGACTTGTTGTCATTGGCAACCATTCATCCTTCAACCTCATTTTGACTCTATTACTACTGCTTTGTTCTCATTGGTTCATGCATAAGAAGTGGCCGTGTGCAAAAGCCATTTAACTATTGGTTAGAATTAATTAAAATGTATCAAAGTTGAAGGTTAAAAAGTTCAAAAGGAGTTCCTAATTTATTTTTGTACAAACAACCTTAGGATAGAGTGAAGAAATGGGTCCTGATATTCCAGTACGATTACGATTAATCGTCCCATCACTAATTAACGCACATCATGTATATAAAGAAAGTTTAAGCGCATGTTAATATTTTGCCGCCATATTGGTTTTCGTTTAACTCGATGATCGGTTATCTCTGCGCCATTTTTCATACCCCGAGGCGGTCGACTTAAGCGGGTCTTACTGTATAAAACACAGTAACGTCACACATGGCCAGACCTCCCCCCGTCACAAACTGTCACATTTTCTTACACCCCCTCTGGAGCGTGACATACTTTATGGACGGCCCCTTATTGCTTAAATGTGTTCATCCAGCGCAGGACGCCTGATGTTTTAATTCAACTCAGACGATGGGGCCTCCTGATCAGGTGCAGACCTAGACCTAAGTTCATTCTGTGTAGGTGCTCCGAACACGTATTTCATTGATGAATTAATGCTTCTGAGAAGTTTTGGTTCTTGTAGAAACATTTCATACAAATTATCATAAGAATTAGAGGAACTCTCGTGAAACTCAAAATTGCACTTCACCACTAACATTACTTATAGTGTTTCCACTTTTAATTGTGTTTTTAACAGTTGTCCATTTGATATTCATAGCAGAGAAAACTCTTTCAGTGACAGTGTTTGTTCCTAGGAGACACAAAGCAAACTCTACAATTTTCTGGATTTGCGCACATAGTACATCTTTATCCTTGAAACGGAAGATTTCAACCCGGTTGACAGTCAACACTAGTCTTCTTACAATTCCAATCTGCAATCTTTTCTGGTGAAGCTAATCAGCTAACTTAGCTAACTTCATCAAATATCTTGTTATCATCTATGTCAACATTCGGAATCTTTCGTCCAAAACGTTGCAAACTCTCTTGTACTTTTTCCCATGACGTCATATCTTTTAACGTAAGTCAACTAAATGCATTCAGATCTTCGAATTGCTCAACCCTCTTTTTCAGATAATAAGCACAGTTTTTGTAAAAATTTACCACGGTTCTTGTAATGTCGGTTTTTCTCACCATTCCTTCCTCTTCTAATTGGATAATCCGCACAAGTACTTCATGGGGCAAAACTTGTTTTGAGCTTCTCTCAGTGTATTTCTGTATTAAATCATTCAGCGCAGAAGAGACTTCCAATGCTGTTACAGTATGTGCCTCTATGCGCAGAATTGTCGTATGAAACACTGCAGCGATATTGTGTACAAAATAGAGCCATAATTCAGCACAGTGATTCTCAAAGAAGTTGTGGATGAGAGTGGGGCACTACTCTTCCGACAAGAAATAAGATTTCAGTGCAGGAAACTCCTTCACTGCAGGCATCAGTGATAACCATCAAGTTTTCCCATATCCTAAAGTGCGCTGGTATTCTACACAGGCAAAGTCGCAAAACTCTTTGAATGACTCTACACGAACAGTATAGATGTAAAAGTAATAATAGATTTTAAAATTACTGCTTCCACATCAATCGGCAAGCAATCCCCTGCAGTTTGTACTCAGTATCGGTACTCGGTATCGTCAAACATGGCCGCCACTACTCTGTACTCTGCAAAAAATCATGCTCGGGGCTCCCCTAATTCTTACCCAAAATCACAATAAAACTTATTGTATTTTTATCAAATAAAGTATTGATTTGATCAACTCTCTTCAATCGCAAATGGCGTTATTTTTTTTGCTTCAAAATAACTCTTCAGCCTGTTAGGTGTTTAAAATTGTATCGTAATGCCAGAATAGATTAACGTTTAATTCTTTACATGCTTCATTTATGCGTTAAAAATATAATTTACAAAGAAATAACTTTAAAAAATTTTTTTATAATGTACAAACTTATTTCAAGCTTGATTTCAATTCATAAAAGTAAATAGATGTATTTGAATGTATGCAAAGTTTGAGGCTCTCACTGATTCCCGCGCTTTGGATGGTTACGTCAGAAGAAGCATCAGCAGGCGGCGACACTACGTTCTGCCAGGTGGCGGCCAAATCGAGTTCATTAAAGTGTTAAGTATCTTTCACGGAAAAAAACGGGACAAATGGGCGTCCCGCCAAGACAAGTGAGGGACAGCGGGACATGAAGCCTGAAATCGGGACTGTCCCGCCTAAATTGGGACGTCTGGTCACTTTATGTAAAGTCTCTTTCACAGAAAAAATCAGGACAAAGGGGCGTCCCACTGAGACAAGCGAGGGACCGCGGGACATGAAGTCTGAAATCGGGACTGTCCTGCCTAAATCGTGATATCTGGTCAATAACTATTAGTAACAGTGAAAATGATCAGTACTTTATTTTGAATTATTTAGATGTTTTAGAGATTGAAAAATGATTGAGAATCATTACTGGAACCCCGTCAGTCTGATGAGGAACATACGATCTGTGCCATTTTAAAAAAAAATTTAACGATGTTGATGCAGAGGGGGTGATGACGTTCGGGGAGGTCTGCCAATCACAAACAATTCGTAAACTGAAGATGTTGATGTTTTTAATGATTCTGCATGAGATGCTTAACTAGAGTTTTTAGGTTTCAATAATGGTTATTTGCAACTAAAAAAAGTATTGAACACATTTGCAGCCTACCGAGCCATACAAGTGAAGAAAAGGAAATCTCAATGTTTACAGTGATGATATATAGTAGAATATGTTATCACCTGGATAAACATGTCCTATGCCCACATCAACACAGATTATGTTAAATACATTAATTGGTTGAATAGATGATCTTTCAAAAGTAAAAGGCTCAGACAATAGATAAATAAATACAATATTTCTAGACTTATCAAAAGCATTTGACAAAGTTCACCACTTTAGTTTACTCAAAATTTTTTAACTACTTTGGAATCTCGGGTCCCATACATCAATGGATCCAAGATTCTTTTTGGATAGAGAGCAAAGTGTAATAATTAATGGATCTAAATCAATAATGGTTAACTTAGGAGTTGTTAGGCCCCTTACTCTTTTTAATTAAATAAATGATTTACTTTACAACATCTTAACTGGTACAAAAGTTAGGTTATTTGCTGATGATTGTATAATCTATAGAATAATTAAATCAGAATAAGATATCAAAATCTTACAAAAAGACCTAGATGAATTAATAAAATGAGAAACGAACTGAAGTATGTATTTCCACCCAGAAAAGTGTCAACTGTTAAGGTTAACGAAGAAAATGAAACAAATAAATTACAAATATTTCATTTATAAAAAACAATTTATCGAAACTAAAGATGAAAAATACTTAGGAGTAATAATAAACGAGAAATTATCATGGGATCCCCATGTCAATGACGTAATTAAAAGAAAAAAAACACCCTAGGCTTTATAAAAAAAGGGAAAATTTTACAGATGTAATAAGAATATAAAACTACAATGCTGTCTCACCTGGTGAGACCTGTACTAAAATATGCATCTTCTGTATAAGACCCATCCACCGAAGATAAACTAGAACAAATTAAAAAAAGAACTGCCAGATTCATTACTGGAGAATATTCAATACTGACAAGAATAACACCATTAGTTAAATCATTAAACCTTAAAACACTATGGGATAGAAGAAAAAAGAGCAAAGTAGTAATAACACAAGGCAATTAATTCTGACTTGGAAATACAACACAAGGATAACTTAATACAACCCTCAGATAGAAATAGGGATAAAAACACTTTTATTATACTTATTCTGTATTGAAGAACAAATACACATTCTCGTTCTTCCCATCTGGAATTGAGACATGGAGGGGTGGCCTGAAGAAACCAGGTAAACCAACACTTTATCAATATTTCAAAGTCTGATCAAATTGCAGTACTAGACACAAATCGTGGATAAGCATAGGACGCAATAATCTTCTGTATAGAAGTAGCGTCTAAAACAGATCTGATTAGATTAATTTAAATGTTAAATTTTAACTGTCAATTATGTGACTTTTTGTGATGTCATGTATGATTATTATTATCATTTTTGTTGTAAGAGTCTAATACTAATACTATTTAAATTTATGGAGTAATGCATACGTTTAAGTGCGTACCATTTGATAAAAAAGGAATTTGTTAATTTTTTTAATTAAATATCTTTATTTTGTTTTTCAGATGCTTTCAAGTTCAAATTTGTACAAGAAAAATAAAAAGCTAAAAGAAATTAAAAGGATGCATTCCAGAGAAAAACCTTTCAAATGTGATGTATGTGGAAAATGTTTTACCACATCTCATAACCTAACTGTTCACAAAAGATCACATTCAGGAGAAAAACCTTTCAAATGTGATGTCTGTGGAGAACATTTCAACAGATCTGTTCAACTAACTGTACACAAAAGATTACACACAGGAGAAAAACCTTTTAAATGTGATGTCTGCGAAAAACGTTTCATCAGATGTAGTCATCTAACTGTGCACAAAAGATCACATACAGGAGAAAAACCTTTCAAATGTGATGTTTGTGGGAAATGTTTTACCTCATCTCATTACCTTACTTTACACAAAAGATCACATTCAGGAGAAAAACCTTTCAAATGTGATGTTTGTAGAAAATGTTTTACCTCATTTAGTTACTTAACTATTCACAAAAGATCACATACAGGAGAAAAACCTTTTAAATGTGATGTTTGTGGAAAATGTTTTACTGCATCTGGTATCTTAACTAGACACAAAAGATCACATACAGGAGAAAAACCTTTCAAATGTGATGTCTGTGGAAAATATTTTACCACATCTCATAACCTAACTGTACACAAAAGATCACATTCAGGAGAAAAACCTTTCAAATGTGATGTCTGTGGAGAACAGTTCAACAGATCTGTTCAACTAACTGTACACAAAAGATTACACACAGGAGAAAAACCTTTCAAATGTGATGTTTGTGGGAAATGTTTTACCATATCTAAAAACCTTACTTTTCACAAAAGATCACATACAGGAGAAAAACCTTTCAAATGTGATGTCTGCGAAGAACGTTTCATCAGATGTGATCGTCTAACTGTGCACAAAAGATCACATTCAGGAGAAAAACCTTTCAAATGTGATGTTTGTGAAGAACGGTTCAACAGATCTGTTCAACTAACTGTTCACAAAAGATCACATACAGGAGAAAAACCTTTCAAATGTGATGTTTGTGGAAAATGTTTTACCGCATCTCATAACCTTACTTTTCACAAAAGATCACATACAGGAGAAAAACCTTTTAAATGTGATGTCTGCGAAAAACGTTTCATCAGATGTAGTCATCTAACTGTGCACAAAAGATCACATACAGGAGAAAAACCTTTCAAATGTGATGTTTGTGGGAAATGTTTTACCTCATCTCATTACCTTACTTTACAAAAAAGATCACATTCAGGAGAAAAACCTTTCAAATGTGATGTTTGTAGAAAATGTTTTACCTCATTTAGTTACTTAACTATTCACGAAAGATCACATACAGGAGAAAAACCTTTTAAATGTGATATTTGTGGAAAATGTTTTACTGCATCTGGTATCTTAACTAGACACAAAAGATCACATACAGGAGAAAAACCTTTCAAATGTGATGTATGTGGAAAATATTTTACCACATCTCATAACCTAACTGTACACAAAAGATCACATTCAGGAGAAAAACCTTTCAAATGTGATGTCTGTGGAGAACAGTTCAACAGATCTGTTCAACTAACTGTACACAAAAGATTACACACAGGAGAAAAACCTTTCAAATGTGATGTTTGTGGGAAATGTTTTACCACATCTCAAAACCTTACTTTTCACAAAAGATCACATACAGGAGAAAAACCTTTCAAATGTGATGTCTGCGAAGAACGTTTCATCAGATGTGATCGTCTAACTGTGCACAAAAGATCACATTCAGGAGAAAAACCTTTCAAATGTGATGTTTGTGAAGAACGGTTCAACAGATCTGTTCAACTAACTGCTCACAAAAGATCACATACAGGAGAAAAACCTTTCAAATGTGATGTTTGTGAGAAATGTTTTACCGCATCTCATAACCTTACTTTACACAAAAGATCACATACAGGAGAAAAACCTTTTAAATGTGATGTCTGCGAAGAACGTTTCTTTAGATGTGATAATCTAACTGTGCACAAAAGATCACATACAGGAGAAAAACCTTTTAAATGTGATGTCTGTGGGAAATACTTTACCATATCTGGTAACCTAACTATTCACAAAAGATCACATACAGGAGAAAAACCTTTCAAATGTGATGTTTGTGGAAAATGTTTTACTGCATCTGGTATCTTAATTATACACAAAAGATCACATACAGGAGAAAAACCTTTCAAATGTGATGTTTGTGGGAAATGTTTTACCGCATCTCATCACCTTACTTTACACAAAAGATCACATACAGGAGAAAAACCTTTCAAATGTGATGTTTGTGGGAAATGTTTTACCTCATCTCATTACCTTACTTTACACAAAAGATCACATACTGGAGAAAAACCTTTTAAATGTGATGTTTGTGGAAAATGTTTTACTGCATCTGGTATCTTAACTAGACACAAAAGATCACATACAGGAGAAAAACCTTTCAAATGTGATGTCTGTGGAAAATATTTTACCACATCTCATAACCTAACTGTACACAAAAGATCACATTCAGGAGAAAAACCTTTCAAATTCGATGTCTGTGGAGAACAGTTCAACAGATGTGATCATCTAACTGTGCACAAAGGATCACATACAGGAGAAACACCTTTCAAATGTGATGTCTGTGGGAAATACTTTACCATATTTGGTAACCTAACTATTCACAAAAGATCACATACAAGAGAAAACCCTTTTCAAATGTGATGTTTGTGGAAAACGTTTTACTGCATCTGGTATCTTTTAACTAAACACAAAAGATCACATACAGGAGAAATACCTTTCAAATGTGATGTCTGTAGAAAATGTTTTACCACATCTCATAACCTAACTGTACACAAAAGATTACATTCAGGAGAAAAACCTTTGAAATGTGATATCTGTGGGAAATTTTTTACCATATCTGGTAACTTAACTGTACACAAAGGAAAACATACTGGGGAAAATACTTTTCAAATGTGATCTTTGAGGAAAGTGTTTTAGTAAGGTATGTGGGAAATGTTTACCTCATCTCGTGACCTCACTGCACACAAAAGAACACATACAGGAGAGAAATCTTTTTAATTTTGATACCTGCTGAAAAGGTTTTCACAAGCTTAATACCCTTATTGAACAGAATTTGACACATTTGGATGAAAAATATTTCAAATGTGAACTAAAACAATGGGAGATACTTTACATACAATAGACTGCTGACTGAATTCATTTGCAAAAGGAATCATGTTAAAAGAAACAATACCTTGTAATTTTGACATCTCAGTAAGGATCATTAAAACCTTATCATTCGCAAACACACACAAAATGCAAAAACATTTATGTTCTAAGGTCCTGATTTTGTTGAAGAATGAAATGTGCTGCAGGTACCTTCTCAATATTTATTATTAATTTATTAATCTAGTTATATTGATATGGCTCACTAAGTCAGCATGCAAAACAAAACTTTAACAAATAAATTACTGTGAAACAAGTACACAATTGCTATACTTTAAATGAATGAACACTAATAAAACCGGACCCTAGAAATGGAGGGTGGGGAGAAACTATAAACCACAAATACTATATCATTAAGATAATTTGAATATTCTCAAATTACACCAAAACTGAACAAACACTCACTGTTTACTATTACAGTTACACTACAATATTATTTCTTCATTATTTTGGTTGTTAAATTTAATTATAATTTTTATTATTATTATTTAAAATGTTTTTAAAGTTTGCTGGCACCGCCAATAAAATCATTACTGAAACTTTTACTTTTCAAAAATAAAAAGATATGAACAATATACAAGTATTATATTTGGATAAATGTGTTTTTATCAATTGTTACTTTTTATTGCATTATTTTTTTATTAAAATAACCCAAAGATTATTTGGTTATGGGGCCCTCCATAAAGTATGTCACGCTATTTTTGACCATTTTTACCCCCCCCCCTGTCACAAACTGTCACAAATCTAGGACACCCCCCTCCCCCTAAAGTACGTGACACTTTCGAACAAAAATGTTGTTCTTTGTTAACAGAATAATTAAAATTCAATATAAAACAGCATGACGTCACACATGAATGGGCCCCCCCTCCCCCTGTAACAAACTGTCACACTTTCGAACACCCCCTCCCCCTTTGGAGCGTGCCGTACTTTATGGATGGCCCCTATGGGAAGTTTAACCACCTATGAAATTCCTTGACCTAGCAGTTCTATAGTTTAAATATATAGAATTTGTAAATGCATGGCTTAACCACCCGATTGAATGGTGTGACCTGACGTGTTCCGAGCCCCCTTAACTACCCACTGTTTATAATATCATTTGTGAAAAATTGTGTAATTTATTTTATGGGATCGCAATTGTATAAAATAATAGACAAGTTTTATCAGCATTCAAATTAAGAAGTACACTGCCAAGATCACTGAAAAATAATACCAATTTACCAGGACCAGGCTATTGAAAAAAAGCTGATTTTTGAAAATATATTATAAATTATAATATTTATAATTTGTGAACGCTTAAATTTTAAGGGCTGTCCATAAATGACGTCACACACCTGGGGAGGGGGGTGTTGAAGAAGTGTGACGTCACATCAAAATGCCCAACTTAAAATACGAGTTCCGCTTAAATATTTTATTTGCTTTCAATTTATTTAAGGACGTTTCGCTTTTACATGGCTTCACGCTGGTTAGAAATTAAAGTGCAGGCTTACACTAAATACATACTTATACGATAAAAAATTGATTTTAAAGAACTTAATTTTCATATAGAAAATACGGCTTTTATCGGGAAGGGTGCAAAGCTTTGCGACGTCATATTAATAAATATTATATTTAAGTTTTGTGATGAGTGTAAAGTTGAAGTGTTAAAAAAAAAGTTGACTAAAAACACCTGACATTTTGATATGTTTCTGATTGAATTTTTGAGACATAGATGAAACCACCACAACCTCTTGTTTCCCCACACACCTTCTCCCTGACAATGGGTTGGGTGTGGGATGTCTACAAATGGGGGCAAGCAAATAGACTCATCCTTTCCCAGCAAATAGACTCATCCTTTCCCCGCCTGTCAATAGAGACCTGCCAGTGGAGAACGCAGACTTACCAGCAATATTCCCTTTAAGCTGCGCGGCCACGGAGCTATCTGCCAGACACCGCACAGCAGTTTAGAGTTTCGGCGCAGCAAATTGATAAGGATAATATAAGTGTGTTTGTGCGATGTAATATTTTGCACTTAAAAAATTGATAATTTGCACACGATTTAATGTTTTTGAACATAAACGAAACTACTTAGAGGGAACATTGTAATGATAAAGCTACTGTGACAATATAGGTTGTTGTTTGGATCTTCTAAGTGTGTTTTGAAGACAATCTTCTGGTTTGTGAATACTTCTTGAGATAAAAATCCTCACGTTTAACATTTGATAGTTTTTGGTGTTGCTGTTTTTTTTTAATTTCAATTTAAAAATACAATGTAACACCAAAACATTTAATTTCAGTCCGTATTTATTTAGTCCGAAAGAGAAAATTCCAAAATGTAATAATGTAAATGTTAAGCAATGTTCACGGGTGGCACTTGGGTAGGGGAGGCAAATTCCTAGTCGTTTATTAGTTTCTATCAACAAAAATTTTACAAGAAAGTTAAGATTTTTATCGAAATAATTAAAAGAAAAGCCAAATACGAAATTGATAAAAGAAATACAGAAACTATCCTAAAGCATGTGAACGTTTCTTCTGCCAAAACTTCAAACTCCTTATTGGCCATAAACTCTTCTGATAACTAATGTCACTGTACTGAAAAACAAGAGGCTTAAGTAGAATGAGAACCTGGCTCTGATGTAGTGGTAACGTAGTTGATTCTTTAAATTTGACAGCCGCTACTGTTGTAAAAGAAAAAAATCACTGTACTCTATCTACAGTATTTCAAACATGAGCCAATCGAATACTCTATTATTCTTAATAGTTGAGGGTGGCAAATTCCTAGTTAATAATCTTTTAAAATATAAAACCTTAAAGTGAATTTTACCAAAAGAAAAGCCAAGATATAAATGTTTAGAAATAAAGCAACTATTCCAATATGTGAACGTTTCTAATACCAAAACATCAAACTCCATAATGAATCTTAAGTCTTCTAATACCAATGCTCCTGATTTGATAAACATAGGGGCTGAAGTAGTGTAAGAAGATGACCACTTCTTCCCGTCCGGAATTCGGGCGTGGAATGGGTTGCCTGAAGAAACCAGAAAAACCAACACTTTATCAACATTTAAATCTCTAATAAAAATGCAGGACTAAACACAAACCATAGATAAGCGTAGGACGCAATAATCTTCTGTATAGAGGGAGCGTCTGTAAACAGATAAGATAAGACACTAATGGGCTGGCACATTTAATTATAATTAATTCAAGTTTGATTTTAACTTAAGTAAAATACTGGAAACAAAAATTAAATGGTTTATTCTTCCAAAGCATCGTTATCTTAATTTCAATGTCTTTTGTTTTGTGGCATAAACAAAAATAATGAACAAAATTGCTTATCTAATGGAATTAAAATTTGGCACACATAAATCCAAATGTAGCAACTCATGAACAAGTGCTCAGCATTAACATAGATGTTTGCAATTGGAAGGAACAGAGGCGTAACAACGATTTGGCATCGGGGCAATTGCCAAGGGCGCCTAGGACTTATCCTTCAATAATCAATATTTATTCAGTATAATTTTGTATTTTCCTCAATTCTCAAGAGCGCCAAAAAATGAAAAAGTGCGCGTAAAATCCATTGCAGTTACACTTTTGGGAAAGAATCAGAAATCGGATTAACAATTAATAGACCAGTGATTGCGAAACTATGGCACGCGTGTCACAATTGGCACGCAGAGCCTCATTAGCCGGTACGCGACCAAAATATTTCTTCCTTAATCAAACCATTTAAGCCAAAGCCCCATTCTCGGGATTCATCTGAGTGTTTGCACTTATCTATGAATAAATGGGTTTTGGTTGAATTTTGGACAAGCGCCTAAATAGACTATTAATAAAGAACAATAAGTTGTTATAAAAGGAAACAAAAAAGTGGCAAGATGTTCTTGTTATAATGTTTGACATTATTCAAACATGGCAAAATTGACTGTGGCTTTCTGATGTCACAGAGAGGACAATACTGTTGCAAGTAAATGCAGTATTCTGGAACCGAAGCATTTACTTGATAAGTACGATCGAGCACTCAGAGAACATGTGTAAAAGAGTCTTATCTTATCTGTTTACAGACGCTCCTTCTATACAGAAGATCATTGCGTCCTACGCTTATCTATGGTTTGTGATTAGTTTTAAAAAAACTTGTAATCTAAAATCAAACTTAGTCTTAGCTCATATCAATTTTAGGAAATACAGTTCGTGAAAAATCATCTTTCAGGAACAAGATACCAAATATTGTTCCATTGTATTCGATAGCTCTTTATATATTTCACACAAGGATCAACAAGTCCAGGTATTTAATATGTAAAGTTTGAAAATAAAAAAGTACACGTAGAAAGCTTCAAAGATTTTATTGAAGCGAAAGTGAATCTGATTTTGAAATTTCTGAAATGATTTTAAACAAATTATGATCTTAAACTAATGGACTGCAGTGCAGAACCAGCAAATACATCTTTGTGGTTCGAAATTATAAAAGAGTTCAAGATAGACGCAAAAACATAAAATCTCAATATCTAATTACGTAGTATTTTACTCAAACAGGTCATTAAAGCTAATTTGTTTACATGTACTCCAACTGAAACAAACTCTCTTTTAGTACACTAGATCCTTGTTACGCCTTCTTTTCCATGTCCATACTCAGTTGGGAATATATAATTGCCTCTACAAGCAAGGCATTAAACTGACTTTAGGATACAAAATAGTGAATATACCATGGAGCCATTTTGAGGTTATTTTGAAATCTATAGAAAAACTGACAGAGGCAGACGAAAAGATCAACACATGAACAGACACAGGTACTTTGTTAGTCACAATTAAATCTTATTTTCTAATTTATTTTTGTCATTTGGAAACATGTACTTTATGA
The DNA here is from genome assembly GCA_944989445.1 of Ampullaceana balthica. Lineage (NCBI taxonomy): Eukaryota > Metazoa > Mollusca > Gastropoda > Lymnaeidae > Ampullaceana > Ampullaceana balthica. The sequence goes on from CALYLW010001465.1 coordinate 113,154, forward strand.
AGTCAATGATGCCCGAAATTATTTAAAAACGCATAGTGCTAAAAAATGCTTTGTAGGGGCTACTCTCAGAGAAACTAATGAAATACTTAGGATATGCTTTGACATTTGCTAAAATTTTATGTGGAGACCATATCCTTTTAATCGAACCTTGCAATCAAAGAACGTAGATGGATAACATGCAAACAGGGTATGAGTGAGCCTGACAAGACGGCACAAAACAGCCGAACGTTTCGAGAAAGAGCCTTCTTCAATGACGATCAAATGGTACCCACCATCCCCCCACCCCCCCAAAAAAAAACAACAACAAAAAAAAACAACAGAATATAAAGAAATTAAAGCTTAGCTGCGGTGAAATCAAGAGCCTAAGAGAGCAATGCATGTTATCCATCTACTTATCTATAAGCCTGATGGCAGTCTCACCCACACTTTGTTTGCAATCACAGAATGAGAGAACAAATTTTTGGTGATCGAAGCGAATATGTACAGTGGCGTAGCTAGATTTTTTGCCGCCCGGGGCGGTCTCCTATTTGCCGCCCTTTTTAAGGACCGTCCATAAATGACGTCACACACTTTGGGAGGTGACGATGTGTGACAAGGGGTGGGGGTTAAGAAATGTTACGTCGCGTCAAAACTCGTAACTTTAAATAAAATTTCCGCGTAATACACTAGTATGTAAACATATTTATACATTTACTTTTTAAACTTTCATTATAGAAAAATCGTGTGTTATGCTATCAAAATTGAAATTATTTGTAATATCTTGTTCTATGGATAATATTGCAGATTTTGTTGTCTTAAATCACTCATTGGGGAACGAAGATAATTTATCAACTTCAGATCGGAGATGCTCCTTTCACACCTAGCGACCGTGATAGCAATTGCTGAAAAAATTCTTAGCAAAATTAAAATTTTGGGTACAGAATTTTCCAATCTATTCTGTTTAACCACGTTTTTCTAACATAATTCATAATGCCTCTTCCTGTAGTGTAGGTACAGCCATAAAACACGGATCCCTTTTCTTTCATTATTCAACTGTTTTTATCAATGTTAATAAAATAATTTATTTGATGTTCATTTGCTTCATTTAGTAGATTGCATGGCATTATTTACGAATATTTTCTTGCAAGAATATGCAACTCATCAAAGCGTTCTTTTATAATTGCATCCATGGATAAAACTATTTCTCGTTGTACTTCTTTTTCTAAAGATAGAACCACGTCTACTTAATTTTCCCCAGTCATTTTTTTTCTCCTTCTAACTCCACGTTCAGTTGATATCTTCAACTCTTCACAAATTGTTTGGCTGATATAACATCTTTATCTATTAGCATAATCAATTTGGTCCATGCAATGATTTTGCATTAATTTTGAAAAGAAATGACGGATAACATAGAAAAAAAAAGATTTAATTGAACTGAGTAAAATTCCAGCACCTGATCTCGTTTTACTGGTTACTTCTTCAGATGTCAATTTTTCCAAGACGCTTGAAATTTTAAAGTATGTCTTTTTCGAAATTATTTAGAAATGCCGATTTTGTGGTATTTAATAACAGAGAACTTTGAATATTTTCATATTCTTGTCATAAATCTTAATTAGTTTCCATAAAATAGACGAATTCAAATTAGTTGCACATTACTTTAATTTAATTAATTTGAATGAATAACCGTATTTTAATGGAAAAACACAAATTATTTGTGCTACTTTAATGCAATAAACACATAACAAATTTTAATTTTTCTTAATAATTTTCTGAAAACTGAAACAGTAATAAAAATTACTACTTTCAAGTTAAACACAATATTTGAACCTCCATGCGAATGTCGATATTCCACGTAAAAACTGTCGTGGCAATATTGATAGCACATATTATTCGGCCCAGCGGTGTAGTATTTTTTTAATAAAAGAGTCATCTGTGACTTATACCGGTTAATTTTCCAAACAAATCGATGCCTTCTTTGAGCGATTAAAAGTTTTTGAACGGTTTTGCGTTAGTTATATCATGCACTATGTAATCAAACACACGTTGTGCGAATTCCGTTAATTAAGACTAGAAATTACTAATATTTTTGTTCCACCTTGGTTTTCCCCTTCAATAGAAAAAGGATGCCTGTCGTAAATGGCTGTACGTTTCAAATGCCCACAAATGCCGCCCTCAAAATGTGTGCCGCCCGGGGCGGACCTCCCCCACCGCCCCCCTCTAGCTACGCCACTGATAATATGTATGCATGTTATGTAGAAAAACAGTTGAGAAGAAAGTTGTATTCTTCATAAAAATAAATCTAGTAAATTTAACGAAAACTTAAAGCCACAAGATAACACTACTGTAGAAATTCATGTGGTTTTCGTAGGTAAATAGAATTTGGAAAACGGATATGATTTTCGTACATTAGCAAATCTATTAGACTTTGAAATTGTGCTTTAAAAATATTAGAGCATTCAAAATATCTCACATGACATTGTCAAGCAAGGAATATTTAACCCACAGGTTTAAAAAAAAATACTCTAGAGCAGTTGATTTATTACAGTTTGAAGTTACCCTGCCTTAATTAATATTAATTAGAACATTGCTTAAAAAAAGTAGCTTCTCTAAATAAACTTAAATGAAAAACAAATACACCAAGATTGACTAGTCTATAGTCTAGCTCAGTGCTTCTCAAACTTTTTAGTATGACGGACCGGCAGGAATTTTTTTCATTGCACCAGGGACTGGTGCAATATTTTCCCTGTACTGACGTGGTAGTGAAATCTTTATTTATTTTATTTGTTTAATTGTGTATGCTTATTGCTGAAAAATTGACATACTCTTTATGGTTAGTATTAATGGAAAAATGGAGGAATATAACTAGATTTTTTCGGTCCTTTCTTGATAACCTCTGCGGACCGGTGTAACAGGCCAGATTAAACCCCCGACCAGAATATACCCGGGTATAAACTGGCCTAGGCCAGAATATACCCGGGTATAATCTGGCCTAGGCTAGAATATACCCCGGGGGTTAAACTGGCCTAGGCCAGATTATACCCCTCCAGGCCAGAATATACCCCTTTGACAACATGAGGATATATAGTAAAAAATGACTGAATGACTATATAGACATTCTATTAGAGTTTTAGCTATGTCAGAGAAGTTAAAACTCATTTCTTAAGTAGGAAAGATGTTTTATTAACAATAAAATAACAATAATAAAATAATTTCTTTTATTACGATGTTTGATAGGACGGTAACTTTTTATCTAAAGTTACAGTCTACACAAATATAGATGGAATCAGCGTTTTCTTTTTAATTTTAAAGTTGAATAATTCAAACAATACATGAATTGATTATTATTTATTTAAAAGATAATTTAAGTGCGATAGGGACTATAGTTGTAGCTTTTCAAACACTTGCGAATATTTTTTTCGTGTACCTTGCATATTAATCAAATCATTATTGTTTAATTATTTTGAGTATGGCAATAAAGATTTTTTTAAAAGTATTGAATTAAATTATGCAGGAATGTTTTTTTTCTCGCATACATTTTAAATGTTACTGGCAACCATGGTTTAGGGCCATCTTCATTTTGTTTTGAAATAAACATATCATGGCGCTTTCCCTTTTTAAAAAAATCTATCAGAATATACACTGATCTGCAAAATAGTTAAAAGAATAGGCCGACTAAAGTGTGGGAAAACATCGTTTGACTTCCCCCATGTTGCTTGTCGTATTTCCGAACCTTTATCTGTAGCTCGGTTTGCCTTTGCGGCGTCTTAAGACATTCAAAAGAAACCTTTGTTCCAGTAGCGCAAATTATTGTTATTTTTTTAAATCAGCGCAATTCATTTTTACCTGTGTTACCCTTAAAACAGTACGGTCATCCTTATTGGATTTCGCCAATGTTGGATTGTCCGCTTTCTATGCATTTATCTATTGTTATGAAGCATGGATTGCGTTCCATTTAATCTGTATTCAAAAGAACCTCTGATCTCGTCGCGCCCTATTATTTTATTTTAAACCAGCCTAATTTCTTTTGAAAGGCGTAAATATAAATCATGGAACCCTGATGGATTGGTCCCTACCTCGTGGTAGAATCATTAAACAAGGGAAGAGTGTAGCTAAAGAATATATCGACTGACAAAATACTAAGAAACACCGACAATGTCAGTAACGTAGAAGTTTACAGCAATTAACAGGTTTCTTCAACCCAATCAGTTCCCTGATGACTCTGTTAAAGGTAATGTCAATGGGAGCATACAACAAAAGGAACAAGAAAGCACAGGTGAAGAAACAGATATCATCGTGATACAACCTGTCTCAAAACAAATGCAGTTTAGGACTTTTAACCCACTAACAATTTCAAGAAGAAAGCGTCTTAGCACAACTCTTGGCCTTACTTTGACAAGTTTGTATATTATGGCCGCATTCGAGATCTTGAACAACCAAGGTGTACATATTAAAAGGGGGAGGGAAGGTTACTTCAGGGCCATAAGCTACATTCTGACAGGAACAGAGGACAACCATATCCTCCTTAGAGATAAAGTAATTCAACATGTGAACACTGGCAATACATAACAACTACATGACAATTACATAACATCTACATGACAACTACATAACAACTACATGACAACTACATAACAACTACATAACAACTACATAACAACTACATAACAACTACATGACAACTTGAATCAAAGTGGGGAATGGCTTGGCTGAGGAAACCAGGAAAACCAACACTATCAACATTTAAAACCAACTCTATCAACATTTAATTCAACTACTATCAACATTAAAAACTAACACTATCAACATTTAAAACCAACACTATCAACATTTAAAACCAACACTATCAACATTTAAAACCAACACTATCAACATTTAAAACTAACACTATCAACATTTAAAACCAACACTATCAACATTTAAAACCAACACTATCAACATTTAAAACCAACACTATCAACATTTAAAACAACACTATCAACATTTAAAACCAACACTATCAACATTTAAAACCAACACTATCAACATTTAAAACCAACACTATCAACATTTAAAACCAACACTATCAACATTTAAAACCAACACTATCAACATTTAAAACTAACACTATCAACATTTAAAACCAACACTATCAACATTTAAAACCAACACTATCAACATTTAAAACCAACACTATCAACATTTAAAACCAACACTATCAACATTTAAAACTAACACTATCAACATTTAAAAACTAACACTATCAACATTTAAAACTAACACTATCAACATTTAAAACTAACACTATCAACATTTAAAACCAACACTATCAACATTTAAAACCAACACTATCAACATTTAAAACCAACACTATCAACATTTAAAACCAACACTATCAACATTTAAAAACTAACACTATCAACATTTAAAACCAACACTATCAACATTTAAAACTAACACTATCAACATTAAAAACTAACACTATCAACATTTAAAACTAACACTATCAACATTTAAAACTAACACTATCAACATTTAAAACTAACACTATCAACATTTAAAAACTAACACTATCAACATTTAAAACTAACACTATCAACATTTAAAACTAACACTATCAACATTTAAAACCAACTCTAAAGTCCAAAAAATCATTCATCCATTTTTTACTATATATCCCCATGTTGTCAAAGGGGTATATTCTGGCCTGAGGGGGTATATTCTGGTCAGGGGTTTAATCTGGCCTGTTACACCGGTGGCAGATGGCCCACGCACCGGCACCGGTCCGCGGACGACCACTTTGAGAAGCACTATTTTATCTATTGAGAATAGCTTGGCTGAAAATATTGATAAATAAGAGGTTGTGTAATGAGGATTTTTTTTATTCTTTATATTTCTAAAATAAAAACATATAGTGGCCTTATTATTACTTCTTAATAAAAAAACAAACTATCTTTTGTTTATAGCATAAACATTTTTTTCTTGCTGCAAATTTGGGTTCTGCCCCGGGTGGCACATAACCGCATACGCCGCTGCCTATATCAGTCCAGATGAAGCTCCCGCACCACCGATCATAAACGAGATGCCACCAGAAAGCAATATCGCGACAAGCATTTGTAAGTGGTTCTTGTGGAAATTTGTGTACCAGCGAGGAAGCAGAGATCAAAGCAGTCCATATTGCGATCCGAACACTAGCGATCGATCTTGTCGGGGGCACCATCACCCCTAGCAACTTAGTAATGTTGACCTACTCCAGATTTCTGCTAAACGCACTACGTAACTGTCCTAGCCGAAAACTAGAGGACATTCTACAGACCGTCACTTCCAATTCCATCCGACACGGGTTTTGATATAGGTTACAGTTCAGTGGATAGGAAACGAGAGCAGATGAGCTGGAAAAACAAGATGCAAACCAGCCTCAATTAGAGACGTGGGTCTTATATGCGGCAAATAGGACACTCTTACGGGCAAGATCCAAGGCTTAATGGATTAAGTTATGGAGGAACGGATAAACTAAATCGATTAGATGAGCGCACATTTATCTATCTTATCTTATCTTATCTATCACATAAGTATAAGGGCCGACTAACACTCCGTCTTTCCGGAGTAAAAAAATCGAGGGGCGCAAAATTCATGTATCTTATCTTATCTTATCTGTTTACAGACGCTCCTTCTATACAGAAGATTATTGCGTCCTACGCTTATCTATGGTTTGTGTTTAGTCCTGCATTTTTATCAGAGATTTAAATGTTGATAAAGTGTTGGTTTTCCTGGATTCTTCAGGCAACCCATTCCACGCCCGAATTCCGGACGGGAAGAAGGAAAACTTGTATGTGTTTGTTCTTGCATACGGAATAAGAAAGGTGTTGTTATCCTTATGTCTATCTGAGGGTTGTATTAAGTTATCTTTGTGTTGTATTTCTAAATTAGAATTAATTGCTTTATGTATGATTACTACTTTGCTCTTGGTTCTTCTATCCTCTAGTGTTTCAAGGTTTAATGATTTAACTAATGGTGTTACTCTTGTCAGTTTCGAATATTCTCCAGTAATGAATCTGGCAGCTCTTTTTTGAATTTGTTCTAGTTTATCAATGTTTTCTTTGGTGGATGGGTCCCATACAGAAGATGCATATTCTAGTGCAGGTCTCACCAAAGTGAGGTAGCATTTTAGTTTTATATCTCTATTACATTTGTTAAAGTTCCTTTTTATAAAGCCTAAGGTTTTGTTTGATTTTTTAATAACTTCATTGACATGGGGATTCCATGATAGTTTCTCATTTATTAAGACTCCTAAGTATTTTGCATCTTTAGTTTGGGTCAGTTCTTTTCCATGAATGTAATATTTTGAATTTATTTGTTTCTTTTTCTTTGTTACTCTTAACAGTTGACACTTTTCTGGATGGAAAGACATACTCCAGTTAGTTTCCCATTTTATCAATTCATCTAAGTCTTTTTGTAAAATTTTGCTATCTTGTTCTGATTTAATTGTTCTATAGATTATACAATCATCAGCAAATAGCCTAACTTTTGTACCTGTTGAGATGTTGTTGGGTAAATCATTTATATAAATTAAAAAGAGTAAGGGACCTAGCACAGTTCCTTGTGGAACTCCTTAGTTAACCTTTATTGGTGCAGATTTAGATCCATTAATTATTACAGTTTGCTCCCTGCCCAAAAGGAAGTCTTGGATCCAGTGATGTAAGGAACCTGAGATTCCAAAGTAGTTAAGTTTTTTAAGTAAACTAAGGTGGTGAACTTTGTCAAATGCTTTTGAGAAGTCTAGTAATATTGTATCTATTTGATCATTTTTGTCCAAGCCTTTTGATAGTTCATCTATTAAACCTATTAATTGTGTTTCACATGATCTGTTTTTTCTAAAGCCGTGTTGATGTGGGCATAGGGCATTATATTTGTCAAGGTGGTTAACTATTCTACTATATATTATGTGTTCTAGTAATATACAGGTGATACTAGTAAGTGATACAGGCCTGTAATTACCAGGGTCTGATTTATCCCCTTTCTTAAAGAGTGGACTTACATTAGCTAATTTCCAATCCTGGGGCACTTTACCCTGGTTTAGAGAGGCTTGAAAAAGAACTACAAGGATTGGGGACAGTTCATTGCTTAGTTCTTTTAATAATCTTGCAGGCAAATCATCTGGGCCAGTAGCTTTGTTTATTTTTAAGTTTTTTAGGAGTGAATGTATACCTATCTCATCTACAGTTATGTTACCTATTTCCTCCATTTTATTTAAATTTATTAAAACTTCCTTGTCGCCTGAGGCAGAAAAAGATGATGCAAAATATGTGTTAAGGATATTAGCTTTGGTTTCATTATCATTATAGGTTTTATTATTTGAGCCTTTTAGTGTGGCTATTCCTGAAGGTTCCATTTTTTTAGATTTGATAAAGGACCATAAGTTTTTATTGTTATCTTTGGTAATTACATTGTTTATATTTCGGCATTTAATGGAAATGCGGAGGAGTGATCCGAAAAATAAATTTAAAAAACAAGTCCCAAAAATGAGGCCATAAATCCTTTTTTGATAGTATAGCACAGGGGTGGGCAAACTGCGGGCCGCATGCGGGCCGCCAGTGCATATTATGCGGCCCGTAGGCGTAGGCATGTACCTACATGTTGCGATCTTATGTCGATGTTAATTTTATTTGTTTAGAATTTTCGATATACTTTAAAAAATTTATTCCGAGTATTTGATACGAATCTAGGAATAAAAAATCGGTTTTATGGCTCCAAAATGTATTAGTGATCATTAGTCATTATTTGTTAATGTTAACATCCTTATTCGAAATTGTATTTCAGCTCAATCGGAAGTTGTTTTTGTTTAAGATTTATATATTGCCGGTTTTGTATAAAAAAAAATTATGTTAAACTGAATAGACGTTGATTTAACCATGAGTTCTGCCATCAAAATTTAAAGAGGACGAATGTCATGTTTTTAATGACGAATGGACCGCTAAATATTGTTTCACGAGCGCTGGCAGCAAAGCAGTCTGCTTGCTGTGCTGTTAGTGTGTCTTATCTTATGTTGCTAACGCTCCTTCTAAGTTCTATACAGAAGATTATTGCGTCCTACGCCTATGTAGTGTGTGAGCGTATTTCAGGGTACAACTTAAAAAGACAACACCAAACAAAACATTTGGATTTCGGGCACAATTTAACGAACAAAGTAATGGGGTTGAGACTGCAATCAGGCTTTTAAATAGGTAAATGTATAACATTTCCGTCCGCTGAGAAAGGCTTTTTGCCGAAACGTTCGCTGTTGTGTTACGTCCTGTCAGGCCTACTAATACCCTGTTATACATTTAACGAACAAAGAGAGAACAGTCTTTAGTACAAGATGCTGCAACTGAAGCCAGTTTGGTGCTGTCCCATAAGTAAGTGTTAGTAGTGTTGAAATTATTAATAATAATATGCCAGTTATTATGTTTAGTGAGCTAATAGTAACAGGTGTTTTATTGTAGGCACAAGTTGTATTATGCATTCAAGGCATTCAAGGTGTTGTTCGCTCAAAAGTATTTTTATACTCGTTTTCTAAGCACAAATACTTTGAAAAAATGCAGTGGGAAATAAAATAAGACACACAGTTCATACAGGTGTTAAACGCCAATAACAGTTCTATCTAATTTTGTGTTATTTCAATTCAGTTGATCCCGCATGCCGTATACTATACACATTACACAGCCTTACACATAAAGGGCTCAACGCAATTTAAGTGGGATATCTCGGAAACATTTTAGTAAGACCTTAACTTTTGGTCATTGTAATTAGTAAGCCAAACAAACAAAAAATAATCCTTTCATTTATGTTTTTTAGCAAAATTTATTATAAAAAAATTAATAAAAATATGTTACACCAAGACCAAAGTTAGCTGTAAACATCAAATTCAAATAGGATATACCGCAAATAGTACGGCAAGATTTAATACTTTTATGTTAACACTATTTCTATTATTATTAAACTTATTATTATTATTATTATTATTAATCATTATAAATTATTATAATTAACTTATTGAATTATAGATTAAATTAGTATACGTTATAAGTAGAATTATAAGTCAATTATAGTATAGTCTAGTTAGTTATTATGATGGTAATTCCTTACTTCAGTGCATTAAAAATTTTTAGAACAAAATAAATAAAATACTTTTTCTAATTTAAACACTTAAATTTAAAACAGAATTTAAAAAAGTATTTAATTTTAATGCTTTACAATTAGTTTTTCGTGTGTTTTGTCCAGTTTAAAGGGGTTTTTAACTTAGGGGCCGTCCATAAATGACGTCACGCACCTAGGGGGGTCACACTTACTTTTGTGACGATGTGTGACGAGGGGATGGAGGGTGGTTGAAGAAATGTGACGTCACATCAAAAGGGTAACTTTAAATAAAACTTCCACTGAAATATTTGGTCGCTTACAATTTATTTAATGAGTTTTTAAAAAAAAATCAGTGCTTCTCAATGTGCCGGTCGGTAGGACATCAGACGCTGGTTGGCGTATGCTATCAAGACATGAAAATTAAATCTTATTATAATCCTTAAGTTTGAGAATCCACAAGATAACATATGAGATTGTTACACTGCGTCGTTTGATGTTGACATCAAAGCATTTGTGATGTAACCACAGCTCCGTTTGGTTCTCTCATGGAAGGAGTCACCCCCAAATATACAAGTTTATGTATGCGTTACGACCCTAGGTCCTGCTCACATGACTCGGGGATTTGGGGGAGCGTCTTTAGCCCCCCCCCCACCCCCCGAAAATGCTACTGGTGAGTTTTACATGCATGACAAGTGTCTAAAAATGATTTGAATAGGATTATGTATAGACAGTGCTTTTTTTTCAGTGGGAACTCATGGGAACTGAGTTCCCATACCTTTATTGGTCAGATGTTGGAAGTTGTTTTACAGCCTAATACGGTACCAGTATTATAAGACAGTAGAATACATTTTTTCACATAAACTATATAGTATATAGTCAGGTCGGTTTTTATTATAAATAAACTCTTTGAGTCTCTCATTTTCTTATAAAAACGTTTATTTCTTTAAATATCTGTACAATAAAATTTGTGTTCAGTGGAAAATTCAATTATAGACTATTATAGTATTTTCTGACATAAGTTAAAAAACAGATGTGAAATGAGTTCCCAAACATTTTTTGCTAGAAAAAAAGCACTGAGTGTAGATATTTTAAGTCAAAACGACACGAAATATCCTTATTCTTTAAAACGGGAGGGGGGAGGGAATCTATTTGATAGAATTAAAAACGTTTTAAGTTTGATATAATTGTTCGTTTGGTTTTTTGTCAAACGCCCCTGGCCATTCTAGTCTTCTAGATCAGTGCTTCTCAAAGTGGTGGTCCGCTGACCGGTGCCGGTCCGTGGGCCATCCGCTGCCGGTCCGCAGATGTTCTCAAAACAAGGACAGAAAAAATTGTCAGTGCAGGGAAAATAGTTCACCGGTTCCTGGTGCAATGGAAAAATTCCTGCTGGTCCGCAATACTAAAAAGTTTGAGAAGCACTGTTCTAGATATAATGGTAAATGAGCCCATTTAAAATTAGTCAAGTATTCATTAACTTTATTGAATGCATCAAATTCTTTACATCGCAATCGAGAGGAGCCAAAACAACTTTTCTTCTTAGCTCAGTTTTTAAAGCATTAATTTTAAATATCACAGAAATGATACGTGATAAAGACAAGTCATGTGGATTAATAAGATTATTGTCACTCGTGTCAATATAAATGAAAGTAGGGTAGATTTAGGTGTCTTCATATAGTGCGTAGGTAAGAAATCTACATAGTTGTCAAATTTAAAAAAAATGCATTGTCTGGAAGGAACTGGTTTAATAATGGGCATATGTTCCAAGCGTATACGTACACATGACGTATTTTAATATATCTAGCGGATTGTAGTGGATGTTATATTCCCAAAAGAGTCTGCATTACCCCCAAGAATTCCCTTTTTGATCGAACTTTCCTAAGTCGAAAACCTCCCTATATGATATCGAATTAATTGTTAGGTCCCTGCCAAATTCCATAAGACTAATGTATTATTTTAGATCTCCTGAACTCCAAGATTTTTGGCTTTCAATCTCTCTTAGTCGAATTTTCCATGGCGTTTGGGTTATTATCCTGGAGTGACATTTCAGAACACATGTACCCTAGAGCCACGTAAATGGACGTAAAATCTTATCTTAGTGCATTCCACAAGGGATTAAGCGACCCTTGCAAGTACAAAAAATGAAAAAGACAAGCAAAAGGAGTGGTAACTAATTGGCGTCCCTTTGCTGCATGCTGTGATTCTTTTAAAAAAAAATCTTACTCCCCCCATCCCACTGTGAAGGGAGTAAAGTGGGGGTGGGAAGGTGTCTCCTCTCACGGGCTTGTGTCGGCATGTCAAAGCAAGTTGCCTTCCTTTCATATGAAACATAGACGCTGGGCGGGGCATCTAGTGCGCATGCCCGACCATCGCCTACCCAAGAGGCTCTTCTATGGTGAACTTACCGAAGGGCATAGAGCACGCGGAGGTCCACGAAAGCGCTACAAGGACGCACTTAAAACGGCTCTGAAGGCCTTCGACATCGGACATGACTCTTGGGAAGCAGCAGCCAGTAACCGAGCCCACTGGCGCTCTACGATATGGAATGGCACAGCTGTCTGTGAAGCTAATAGACAACAGGCTGCCAAGTTAAAACGCCAAGCCAGAAAGGAACGTAACCAAAACCCACCTGAAGGGACCGCTTCTATCTCTTGTCCGACATGCGGACGCCTCTTTCGTGCAAAAATAGGGTTAATAAGCCACCAGAGAACACATGTGGCGGCCCAGCAAATATGATGAGAGTGGTCATCGTCGATCACGACGGACGAACAACAACAACAGATGCTGCCTCTCTTTCTGATCAAGTAGTGTCAAGCCTATTAGCCGGTTTGGCTGCTCCCCCCACCTCTCAATATCTACATTGTCCTTGATTAATAGGCGCGTATTACGCCATTTTCTTTAACTCAAAAACTCCGTAAGTCTGAATTTTTTTTCGGGTCCTTTTGAGTTTGAGTTCGACTTAGAGAGAGAGAGAGGTCCCACTATATTTATTTAAACACAAATTTAAAAATTAGAGATTTAGTGGCACCCTTTTGAGCTGGCGCCCTTGGCAACTGCCCCGATGCCAACCCGTTGTTACGCCACTGGTCACCCCTTGTGACGGTGTCACCCGGTGCGGTCTGCAACCCTCACACCCCCCTAGTGACGCCACTGAGTATTAGCCTAGATATTATTTTTAATATTAGCCATCATAAATTATGACATACTTAAGTAAGTTAATTTAATTATTATAATGAGATTGAGATAGGATTGTGTTACTTTGCCTTTACTTTTATTTTTTACACCTTTCCCCCCTTTACTATTACTCTGCTGTAGTCATCTGTTGAATCATAGGAGCTCCCCATTGGTTATAAAAATATCTTTTGGGGCAGTCCATAAATGACGTCATGTCCCTAGGGGGCGAGGGGGTCACACATTTGTGATGAGGAGGAGGAGGGGTGTTTAAGAAATGTGACATCACATCAAAATGCGCAACTTTAAGTAAAATTTCCACTTAAATATTTGATTTATTTAATGACGGTTTACATGGCTTCACGCATGTTACGATATTAAAGTGCAGCCTTACACTAAATACATACTTATATGATAAAAATTGATTTGCATAATGCTCATTTTCAAATAGAAAATAGGCTTTTATAGGGGCGGGAGGAAGCTATATGTCGTCATATTTTTTGTGAAGACTTGTGATAAAGGGGGGTACAAAATTGGCCAAAATTCCATGATGTCATTTATGGATGGCCCCATAGAATGGAAGCTCAGGTGGGTTTAGCCTTAGCAATAATCACCTGTATTGAGAAAAGTACAATCTTAGTTTGTCAATGAATTTTAATATTTTCTAGGTCAAGTGATGTAACCAAGCTGAAAAATGACACTTCATTAAATACCGCAATGACCTCTTGCACAAATAAGACTAATGAGGCAATTAGAGCAGAGCTAGAACTTGTTAAAAAAGAAACTCCTGTTTTAGAAGATGTCAGATTGATAGCTGCTGTTCCTTCTCTGGTCAGAGCGGAAATCAAGTAAGCGGCAACTTCATAAAGATAACTTTACTTCAAAGTTCCAAAAATACAACCTAGATCTCATGTTAAACACAACCTAGATCTCATGTTAAACACAACCTAGATATCATGTTAAACACAACCTAGATCTCATGTCAAACACAACCTAGATCTCATGTCAAACAACCTAGATCTCATGTTAAACACAACCTAGATCTCATGTTAAACACAACCTAGATCTCATGTTAAACACAACCTAGATCTCATGTTAAACACAACCTAGATCTCATGTTAAACACAACCTACATCTCATGTTAAACACAACCTAGATCTCATGTTAAACACAACCTAGATCTCATGTTAAACACAACCTAGATCTCATGCTAAACACAACCTAGATCTCATGCTAAACACAACCTAGATCTCATGCTAAACACAACCTAGATCTCATGCTAAACACAACCTAGATCTCATGCTAAACACAACCTAGATCTCATGTTAAACACAACCTAGATCTCATGTTAAACACAACCTAGATCTCATGTTAAACACAACCTAGATCTCATGTTAAACACAACCTAGATCTCATGTTAAACACAACCTAGATCTCATGTTAAACACAACCTAGATCTCATGTTAAACACAACCTAGATCTCATGTTAAACACAACCTAGATCTCATGCTAAACACAACCTAGATCTCATGCTAAACACAACCTAGATCTCATGCTAAACACAACCTAGATCTCATGCTAAACACGACCTAGATCCCATGTTAAACACAACCTAGATCTCATGCTAAACACGACCTAGATCTCATGCTAAACACAACCTAGATCTCATGTTAAACACAACCTAGATCTCATGTTAAACACAACCTAGATCTCATGTTAAACACAACCTAGATCTCATGTTAAACACAACCTAGATCTCATGTTAAACACAACCTAGATCTCATGTTAAACACAACCTAGATCTCATGTTAAACACAACCTAGATCTCATGCTAAACACAACCTAGATCTCATGCTAAACACAACCTAGATCTCATGCTAAACACAACCTAGATCTCATGCTAAACACAACCTAGATCT
Source organism: Ampullaceana balthica (assembly GCA_944989445.1). Taxonomy (NCBI): domain Eukaryota; kingdom Metazoa; phylum Mollusca; class Gastropoda; family Lymnaeidae; genus Ampullaceana; species Ampullaceana balthica. The sequence goes on from CALYLW010001465.1 coordinate 128,312, forward strand.
CATGCTAAACACAACCTAGATCTCATGCTAAACACAACCTAGATCTCATGCTAAACACAACCTAGATCTCATGTTAAACACAACCTAGATCTCATGTTAAACACAACCTTTATACAAATTTAACATAACACAACCTAGATCTCATGCTAAACACACAAAAAGGATATAAGACATACCAGAACCAGATAAAGGAAAAGTTACACAAAGGGGGGGGGGTGGGGGAGTTGACATTATACCTGCTTCAGGGAACAATTAAAATTAATAATTTAATGCAAAATATGCATTGATTTATTGCTGATGCTGACAAGTTTCATTTGTACAATTAGACATTAGATTTACACTGAAATATTAAAATCATTCACTTTTCTCATTACTGCTATCAGATCTCATGTTTTTTGGCTATTTTAGTCCCATTTTATAATTGCCAATGATATGGAAATTACAATTTAACTCTAGTTACAAAAGCAAAAAAAAATCTAATTAATTTTCATTTCTTTTTTTAAGGCCCTAACCAAATTCTTACTTTGTCCACTTAATGCACAAACTCTTTAAGAATACTTCTGTATATCTTGGGGATGTTTTTGTGAAATAAATAAGGGAGTGTAATCAAAGCTGATCTTTGTTTTCTTCACAGGAAAACTGAGTACAAAAAATTGACAGTGTCATGCATGTTTCAGCCACCATACCCCACTGTTCCTGTTGTGACAGAACTCAGATCAAAGACATTGGCAGATAAATTCTTAGATCGGTTGTCAAAAGTTTGTGATGCTGAGGCAAAAAAGTTAACAGGAAGACCACAGGTGAAGGACTTTTAATGTTAACCTATCTTTTTTAAGGACAGGAGTAAACACAATCTTTTCATTTAATAATTTTAAAAAATTTAAAGATCATTTAAGACATTTAAGCTTTTTTTTCTGTTTGCGATAAGGGATTAACTTAATTTATTGTAGATCTAGATATTTTTTATGTACCAAACTCAAAAAGAAAAACAACAAAAATTGGGGGATTTTGTTTGTCCTTTTAGTATATCCTGAAAATATTTGGCTATTCAGATCACCTTTTGTTTTAAAGGCTACCTCCCATTTTTACCGCTTAGGTTTTTTAAGAAGTCTTTTTATGTTACAAAAAACAAAACATTTGCAGTCTTTTCATTTCACTATTAGCTTTTTATTTCTCTTTAGTGTTGATTTTTAAAAAAACTTGCAATAAAGGAAGTGTCTATTAAGAGTTTTTTTGTGTTGTTTCCTGCCTATTGTGTAGGACCTCGATAGATAGTAAGATAGCTAAAAATCAAAAGTATCTAATTTTTGCTTTGAAATTTGTTCAGACCATGCACATCATAAAGCTTGTCAAGACATTCATTGAAGAGAACCCTTTGTGTGTGTGTTCTGAGGAGATTACCTCACTCAAGAAACTGTTGACTGGGGAGCATGATGAGGTCAAGCTCAAACAAAAGTTATCTCAAATAGTTGTGAAGGTTCACCAGGAGCTCTACTTCATGCATCTGACACTGTCTGTACCTGAAACGTATCCGGTCACACAAGTGGGGTAAGACATGAAACCTATCCGGTCACACAAGTGGGGTAGGACATGAAACATATCCAATCACACAAGTGGGGTAGGACATGAAACGTATCCGGTCACACAAGTGGGGTAAGACATGAAACATATCCAGTCACACAAGTGGGGTAGGACAAAACATATCCAGTCACACAAGTGGGGTAGGACATGAAACATATCCAGTCACACAAGTGGGGTAAGACATGAAACATATCCAGTCACACAAGTGGTGTAAGACATGAAACATATCCAGTCACACAAGTGGTGTAAGACATGAAACATATCCAGTCACACAAGTGGGGTAAGACATGAAACATATCCAGTCACACAAGTGGGGTAAGACATGAAACATATCCAGTCACACAAGTGGGGTAAGACATGAAACATATCCAGTCACACAAGTGGGTGTAAGACATGAAACATATCCAGTCACACAAGTGGGGTAGGACATGAAACATATCCAGTCACACAAGTGGGGTAAGACATGAAACATATCCAGTCACACAAGTGGGTTAAGACATGAAACATATCCAGTCACACAAGTGGGATAAGACATGAAACATATCCAGTCACCAATGTTACCTTTAAGCTGCGCGGCCGCCCAGATATCTGTCTGACGCAGCACAGCGGTTTAGAGTTATAGCGCAGCAAATTTTGTAAAAAAATATTCCACAAAAAAGGATGCTGTGCAACTTTGCGCACTAGTTTTTTTTACTTTGCACACGAACCAACACACCTTAGAGGGAACATTGCCAGTCTCCTAAGTGGCATAAGACATGAAACATGTCGAGTGACCTAAGTGGGATAAGACAAAACATATCCAGTCACCCAAGTCGGTTTAGGGACTTGTAGTGCAAAATAAGGTTTTTCATCAGGATAATTTGTTCTTTCATATATTACCATTGCTGGGATACAATAGTTATGGATTCCAATAGGTTTTTTTGAAAATAGTGGCAATTTGTATGAATCCATTCTAATTTTATAATCATAATTCTTGCAACTGCTTAACCTGCAATATCAATTTCTGTGGCATCATTCATTTGTTTATATTACACAATAAACTTATCCCTTTGTTGATTATAATTTGTTCCATTTGAACATTTTGAAAAATTCTGTAATTTTAGCCAATTTTGCAGTCCTAATTTCTAAATCAGCTTTTTTTAAAACAATAAAATCACCATATCTGTAATTATATAGTAGTAGTAGTAAGTTCCCTCTCAGACCATGAATGGCCTATGGGGCAAGTGAAACAGCGTTCACAAGTTTCAATAGCCACGGCATACGAAGGGATTGTGTGGCTGGCTAGCACAATGCCCAGCCGCCTTTACTACCCCAACTGATGTCGGGTACCCACTAGGAGCTGGGTGGACTCAGGGACGCCCTCGGCACCGGGAACAAATCCATGCCTTCACATGGATTCGAACCCGTGACCATCGGAATGCTAGTCGAACGCGCTGCCACTCGACCACCGCGCCCTATATATATATATATATATAACCATCTGTCTTCTTTTTTTTTCAGTATTCAAATTAATGATCACAATTTCCCCGAGTTTCTACGTGTGAACTTTCAAGGTCAGGCCGCTGAGATAGCAAGACAGTGCGTCCATCCCCCCTTAAAGCACAACCCAAAGTAAGTGATATTTATAGATCACAAAGTAGAATTATGCCCTCTTTTCTACGATCAATGCTCCGATCATTATGGCCCCTGTGCTTTATAAGATGATGTAGCACAACGCTGGGGCTATTAATGAATAGGTACACACATCTTTTTATACAAATTGTAATAGAAATTAAAATAATGCTTTTAGAATATTTCTAGATTTACATTTTTAGATTGACATCAAGTGAGGGGTTATTTTATTATGTATTTAAACATAGTAGAGCTTCTCCCCATGCTACAGCCATAACCACAATTTGAACGTAATGATACTGTCTAATTTAAAAAACAAACCAATGTTTGAAATGTTCAAATCCTTAGATACATGTAATAAAATGATTTTAAAAAAACAAAGTTAACTAGTCCAATATAAAGTTGAGTTAACTAGACCAATAAAAAACTAAGTTAACTAGACCAATAAAAAAACAAACCCGTAAAAACAAAGTTTTTGACTATAAATCCCTTATATATGAGACATAACTAACAGTATTGATTATTTTCAAACATTTACAGACTGAATCTGTCTTAACTCAACTTTGCATCATAACCCTAGTGGGGGGGAGGGGTGGGTGGGGGGAGGGGTGGGTGGGGGGGGAGGGGTGGGTGGGGGGAGAGGGGACAAGTCTGGTCACCGATTCGCTTGACCGAGCTCAGTGTGACACGTAAAATGTAAACAAAAGCGCCCGTCGCTTCGTTGGGTCGCCTCAATGCGTCAGCTCAAAATTTCACGTGGGAAAAAAACAATAACAAACAGTGAATTTAAATTACATATAAGGATAAACTAAAAATGCATTAATTTAATTACGGTACGTTCGATCGATCTGAAATTTTGATACGATGCATTGTTAGGTTAGACGGGTCCGTGTGCCAAATTTCAGTTCGATCGGATCATGGAAAGTGGGTCATTTTTTACTTCTGTTTTTCCGCCCGCCCAAGACAGAGAGAGACGCCGGTGAAGTTAATATAAGGGATTTAAAAGCTAAGTTAACAAGACCAATAAAAAACTAAGTTAACTAGACCAATAAAAAACTAAGTTAACTAGACCAATAAAAAACTAAGTTAACTAGACCAATAAAAAACTAAGTTAACTAGATCAATAAAAAACTAAGTTAACTAGTCCAATAAGAAGTGTGAAGAAAACCTGAAGAATGATATTAACAAAAAGTTAATTGCAGCAAAAAGCCTTCAACAGCAGTAATTTATGCACAGAGAAACTTAGCTCCATAAACCTCATGATAAATGGAGCTTAAGGCTTAAATGGATATGAGGATAAGATATAAACATAAGATGTAAGATGAAGACTCTGGTAGACAAAGCTTTATGAATGCTGGAGATTATTTTTTAAAATAAATATGAAGGTTTAACATTTTAAAGTATTATTTGAAGTATTGAAGAACATGAACAAGTCTTAAGTTGCATATAACATAAAATCACAATTTAGCTGCAACCATCTAAAAAGGACATTAACACTTACCCTCTTTATGCTGCCCAGTACTTCTTGACTCACACCTAATGTACCTGCCTAGGGTAACAAACTATATCAATACCCTCTGTACGTGTTAGTGACAGCTGTGTAAGTGACAGCTGTGTAAGTGACAGCTGTGTAAGTGACAGCTGTGTGACAGATGTGCAAGTGACAGATGTGCAAGTGACAGATGTGTAAGTGATAGATGTGCAAGTGACAGATGTGTAAGTGACAGCTGTGTAAGTGACAGATGTGCAAGTGACAGATGTGCAAGTGACAGCTGTGTAAGTGACAGATGCGGTCAGAATGCACTGGAGCTTAAGGTCACATGGGGCACCGAGATCTAAATAATTCTGATGATAAATGCTTCAAGTGGACCCATGACTAATATCTTAGTTGGTGGGAAATACCAAATTTCTGGAGAATTTATGAGGGACAATGGAGAAGAAACAGCTAAAGAAAGGGGGTGGGGTGGGGTGGTCAAAGAAAATGAAAACTAACTGGGATCAATGAACTCTTTATGAATAAATTTGTATTTTGAAAAATCTCTAAATTTAGATTAGCTTCAAGTCAAGTGAACATTAGCAATCCTTGAACTTTCTAAAAATAAAACAGTTGACTTATTTTATCCTCCTCATGACTTAATCTGCTTGATCTCCCAGGGACCCACCTTTCATACCCAAGCCCTCTCTGTTACCCCTCTGTCAATATATCATCAACTGTGTTAAAACTTACCCTCTGGAAAAATGCCCTTTGTGTCTTGAAAGAGTATTACCTACTGATCCAAAGGTAAGCTACTCAAAGTAAATTAAGAAATTTTGTTTTGAATATTTATATAGAAATTATTGTTTTGCTACGTGTCTAAGAGGTGTTGTCATTAATTTAATTATTATTTTCTAGTTCACTGGCTTGTTTAAAAAAATTATTTTGATTAAAAAAAACTTTTTTAAAACTCATATATATATATAAGTTAAATTTTCACAAAACTTGTAGCTCTATTTTAATATTTAGAATCAGGGTTAGTGCTTCCATGAAAAGTCTTGTTGTTCAGTTGCTAAGAAAGTTAGTTGCCCTCCCAGTTTGACAGCACCCTTTGTACACTTTAAAACTGTTTGTATTAAAATACTGGTGCTCATTGAATTTTAATTTATAAAATTTAACACTTTCATTTTATATACTCTAATAACATTAGGGATAAATTGTCCTTGATCATTTAAGAAGTTTCCGTGATATTATTTGTCAATTCGCTTGCAACTTCTGAGTAATCATGGCAAATTATGGAAAAAATAAATAAATATCAGGATCACCCAAGCAGAAAGAAAGTAAAAGAAAGAGATTTTTAAAACCTGTTTTTACCATTTTTTATATAGTGCAATAGAGTCAGTTCGTAATGCAGATGTTTATTTATATCTTCTGATATCTTCCAAAATTTCATCTCCTCAGAATGAAGGTGCCACTAAAGGAAAACAAAAAACTGTTAAAGTTTACTGTGGCCATCTTTTCCACTACATTTGCTTAAATGGTTACATGAAAACACCACCATTTTCAGGTTGGTCACTTGTAAAAGATATTTATAATTTTTTTATTTGATACATTTGAGATAAATTTCATGCAGTATTTTATGAAGGTATATTAATGTTTCATATCTTTAATTGTATGTTGTGTTTAAGTAAAATTCTGTATTAATAAGAGAAAACTGTCTCATTTTAATTTTCTGAGATAGATGTAAGCTTGTGTTCATTGTTTAGTTTTTAAATTAAATATATTCGTTCAATCTGGGTTAAACAAGTATTAATTTTAGCACTGTCTATGTGTCATTTGAGAATGAATATAATAGCTCTACTGATTGGTAAAACAACTTTGACTATAATAGCCCCATTTCTGGGTTAAATACAAATTAATATAATGGCTCTATCGATGGGTAATTCAACTTTGACTATAATAGCCCCATTTCTGTGTTAATACAAATTAATATAATGGCTCTATTGATGGGTAAAACAACTTTTACTATAATAGCCCCATTTATGGGTTAAATACAATTTAATATAATGGCTCTGTTGATGGGTAAAACAAGTTTGAATATATTGGCCCATTCCTTGGGTAAAACATCTATATATATATTTCACCTAAACGGGCATGTGCAAATGAGCATGTCGAATGACCCTCTATCACGTCAGCCTTGCACGCATAGAGTCCTGGGTTCAAGCCACAGTGGGAACATTTAAAATTTAAAAAAAAATTGTTTGTTTCTGCCCATTCTTTTTTTTTGCTTCTTTGTGAACAACAGAGTTTATTGTTGGCAAGGGATGGTAGTAAAGGGTGGGGGCAGGTATCAACAACCGCAGTGCATATGTCTCCACGTTTACTCGCTTTTTTTTTATTACTTTGTGCTGCTGTTTGTGTCCGTTTTCTCACACCCCCCCCCCATTCTTTACACTGTCTATGATGAGCAAGCCTGCGGCGTAACATGCTACGCCACAGGCCACATCTAGTTTAATAATATTTTACCTCCATTTATGGAAAGAACAGTGAATTTGCTCTGCAGAAAGATTTATTTATGAAAATCAAATTCTTGTACAATTAATTATATTTTTTAAATGTTCCAGATGGCAAAAAATGTCCAGCTTGTAGTAAGCAAATATTTCATGAAAAGTGGCAAATTGCGGCAGAAGTGATGGAGACCAGATGGGCTCACAAACAAGCCAAGCAGAGAGAGTTGGAGGAAGTGATTGATTTCTTAGATTAGCTCTATCTGAATAGCTCCAAACTTACGGCCTCAGCAATTAATGCGATGACAGGTTAACTAAGTTTCTGCACACAATGCTGTACATATTTTTTTGGCCTTCTGAAAATAAAAATTTTGTGACCTCTAAGTTACGAATTAGACCTATATTAAAGAAGAGCCATGATGTATTTGCTTGGTTGCCTCTCCATGCACAAATTTGTTGTCATTTGTTTTTGATGAATGATTTAATGGTCTTGATTTGTGCATTGGTTTTTCTTAGATGGCATTATTGGCTAATACTTTGATGGCATTATTGGCTAATACTTAGATGGCATTATTGGCTAATACTTAGATGGCATTATTGGCTAATTCTTATGATGATGAAAATAAACTAAGTAAATCAATAACAATTTAAGGTTGGGGGAAGTTAAACAAAACAAAAAAATTAAAGTGAATGAGAGTGTTGGAATTTTTCCATTTTACAAATTGGTATTGTTTTCCCCTTACAAATTACTTCCCTTTTAATTCAACAACTGACTTGATTAATCCTTTGCATGTGAATAATATTATCTGTTCTCGGTTTGCAGCTTGCACAATTTTATGCAGAATTTGACGTGTACATTATTACAAGAGAAATATACCTCTCCTTGATTGTGATTCTTAATGATGTAATTATTTTATAAATGCTTTCAGCCTGTCTCGTTTACCAATTTTTTAAAAACCAATTCTTGACAAACACCTTTGTAGCCCAAATCAGGAATCAGCCTATAACTATCAATTTGGTTTCCGAACATGCCATCAATGAGGCAGCATAAATTTTTGGTTTTTTTTATCAATACTGTCCTCTTGTAATGTATAATTCACCAGAGATTTAAAATCAAACTTCAAAAGAAAATTTTAAAAAATTTATAATTACATTTTTTTGTCAAGATAATTAAAAAATTTTTAGTAAGCCATTTAACATTATTAAAACCTTTGTTAGTCCAGCTTTTTATAAGTTATCTTATTTTAACTGTGGTCGAGTTGTCAACTAGAATAATTGGTTAAGAGAACAAAATTGTTGATCTGATTATTAAAATCTGACAGATTTGTTTATTTAGAATATTAATGTATTTTGTAGAAGATATGACACATCAGTTTTAAAAACCTGCAGATCATTATGTATTTTAAATGGGTCTCTTGAACCGTTTTATGGGCTCTATTTGTTCTATTTTTGTAATCCCTGGTATATCAAATGATACTGGTAATGAGGTTGGTTTCTTCTTATATTATTATCCTAACCATGTTGGGTTTGAAATTTTGACAGTGCTGTTAAGAAGATATATGGAAAATATACTTTGCCAAGTTTTGTATCCAAAAATCTGATTGTATAGAAGCATCATGTTATTATATTGCATTTGGTATAAAAAAATTTAAAATGCTTTCAACTTAAGTTACCTCTGTGAGGTAATAAATTTTAATCCTATTTGTTTGAAATAAAAATTGGAACAGTTGATTTTTTTGTTTCATTGACGCATGAGTATAGAATTAGCTTTCATAGTGAATTATCTATTTGTTTATCTAAAAGTAGTTTTCATTATTAGCCATATACGACACAAGATTATTTAGAGTCTGGTATAACATTAGATGTTACAGGACCTGTAGGACACGAGGTGTTATAGGCCTACAAGAGAACAATGCTACGCCTAACAGGCTTGTATAGCCTCAAGCTCCTAATTGAAAGATGTTCTGAATGCATTAGACTTGTCTTATTGTTGTTTTTGTGCCTGGCTGTCACTCATCAACTGCTGATTTGGTGGAGCTAAGCTTTTCGTCAATCCAGACTTATGACTTGCTGTTTTGGATGATTTTAGTGGCAAAGATTCACGCCATTTACCTTCAACAGGGTCAGCCATCTTTGTTGATCTTTGATAGTCTCTTGTGCAAGTTGAAGACACAGTAAGTAGCATGCTCCGAGAACACAAAGGTAGGCAATCTGTGTCGTTACACATATGCCATATTCTACTGTCTATGATTCATGATTGCCAAGTAGACACTCTTGAACCTGATCTTGCGTTTAACTTGAAGAACTGTTCTTTGACGAGACGCTTCTCAGAGGCCATGGGGAAGAAGAAAAGTTGAGACCGACATTTTCAAATCGCAACAGTCGACGCTGGGTCTCTTGACCCACATGTCCAGAGTAACACTGGGATTATGCTGACGACATTATTTTTTTGTCCAGAAGACCTGCTTTGGCGGTCAGTCTATGACGGTTATACATCAATGTTTTGACATGTCTACATCATGTAGTGTGTGTATGTTTAAGAAGATTAAGAATGCAATGTCTTTTGTCAAGTTGTTGGAAATGTTTGTTGAGTGTAGTGAGCCCAGCCATAGGCTGGTGTACTGTGCTACATAAGTATACAAAATAAATAACCATTATATTTTATAGGCATGCCATCACAGCTGATGATTTCATAGGCTGGTGTACTGTGCTACACAAGTGTACAAAATAAATAAAATAAAAAAGCATTATATTTTATAGGCGTGCCATCACAGCTGATGATTTCTATTAAAACATATGTTGAAGGCCTTCCAAGAAAACAACACTTAAGCCTACCATAAGAGTAGATGTCATATGTCTCCTTTGAAATTATATATTCTGTAGGCCTTCAAATAAACTTGTTATTGGATTAATATAAAATTAGATACTATATCTCTCTTTGAAAATATATTCTGTAGGCTTTCCAAGATATCATGTTCTAGTATTACCATGAAGGAAGTTGTTACATATCTGCTATGACACTGGAAGTTTGCTGGATTTAAGCAACAGTTTTAGAAGTAGTGTATTTTGACCTGGGTAATAAAGTTAACATTTGGTTAGTACTAATATGTTTGTAGCAATATGTCTGTCACACGAAGAAACTTGGAGATCTCCCCCATGTTCAATAAGCAAAGCTTTGGTGATAGAAAATGTTTGCTTGAAATAATCCCTAAATACCTCACTTTGGTGAGACCTGCACTAGAATATGCATCTTCTGTATGGGACCAATCCACCCAAGAAAACATTGATAAACTAGAACAAATAAAAAAAGAGCTGCCAGATTCATTATTGGAGAATATTCAAAACTGACAAGAATAACATCATTAGTTAAATCATTAAACCTTGAAACACTAGAGGATAGAAGAACCAAGAGCAAAGTAGTAATCATAAATAAAGCAATTAATTATAATTTAGAAATACAACACAAAGATAATTAATACAACCCTCAGATAGACATAAGGATAAAAACACCTTTCTTATTCCGTATGCAAGAACAAAAACATACAAATTTTCGTTCTTCCCGTCCGAAATTCGGGCGTGGAATGGGTTGCCTGAAGAAACCAGGAAAACCAAAACTTTATCAACATTTAAATCTCTAATAAAAATGCAGGACTAAACACAAACCATAGATAAATGTAGGACGCAATAATCTTCTGTATAGAAGGAGCGTCTGTAAACAGATAAGATGAGATAATAAATAGAGTAGGATTTCGTATTTGGCTCAGTAATTCAGATCTCTTGGAAAGAGTGCTATTCAATGCTTTTCACAGATTATTTAGTATTACAGTAGAATGGCATTCAATAATTGGCACAGTGATAATTTAGTAATAAATTAAAATGGGAATAAATACTGTATACAGTTATAATATAGTAGGTAAGGGACTCTTGGATAAAGGTAGGTAACTCTAGAATCAAGAGAGGGAACTTTTAAGACACTTCAATAACTTTTGTTGTAGACATTAAAGTTCAAAATATTCTTGTCCATATTTTTATTTAAAATGTACACAAATGTATGCAATGTAACTTTCTGTCAAACTCATATTAATGATTGCACAGGGAGTGGATATAAGCAAATCAAAACTCATTTATTTATTTTATTATCACAATGGTTTTAATATTCTATCAAAGGATTTAAAGATAAGTAAAGCATCCACTCAGGTAATCCTAACTACAAGTTTAAAAGCAATCTAGGGTAAGTAATGTTAGGTTACCTAATACATCAGTCCAGACACTCCAACATCTTCAACTCTTACTCTTACAATATTATCTGCTATCTTAAACTTAGGGTAACAAAACTGCAAACCGACGCATCCTTCTTCATTATTGCTGGTACTGTCATGCGGTGGTTAATAGCTGAAGAGTTGTATTTTTTTCCATAGATAATTACATTTTCTTTGGTGAGCAAAAAATCAGTACTTAAATACAGCAAGTGGTGGACATGATATTAAAATGGTCGTTCTTACAACAAACAGATACGCATTTCAAATATTAGTTTATAGAGGTTCCCATTGACTTTCTGTTCAAGTGGTAATATATTGTTAATAAATGAAAACCTCTTCAAAAATGGACACAATTATCAGTAATTTTGAACCTTAATTTTTATTTGAAAATAAAATCTTTTAAACTTAGATTTATGTTATAAACGTTTTTAAAAAAAAACAAAACAATAAAATAAACCATTTTGTAATTTATGATGAAATTAACAGCCAGATCTCTTGAAAAAATAAGTGGATTAACTAATTATTTTACTGACTAATAATTTTGAATTTAAATGTTTGTTCATTTTGCAAAATGTAGGTAGAAAAATTTCTATGCTGGTGCAAAATATTTTAATGAATTTAACATGCATACATCAAACAGACTTGCTATGCCTCACAATGAAAATCTTCAACTGATTAAACTGCAAGAAGGACTAGGAACACCAAAAGGGAAATATCACAAACTCTTTACACTTTGTACATAAATAATTAGAGTTTTCAATTAAAAATTATTCAAAAGATTCTAACAGTATAATAGCTGCAATCACATTTAACTATAAAGAAATATTTTACATGAGTTACAATAAAATCACTAGCAATTTGGTTTCTTTGCACACAACTATTCCAGGATTACTTAACAAGTAATAAATATGACTCTCTGAAAAATTCCATGTTAATATATTTGTTACTATTTTTATAAAGCTTGTTCAAAAGTGAACTTTTCACATAGATAACAAATTAAGTTACACAATTTTTACATGTAATGGAAAATAATAATTGCATTTCATTTGTACTCTCTTATTACTCTTATAAACAGTATTCAACATATAAAAACAGGCCTTCATTTGGGCAAATTTGTTAAAGATTTGACAACAGTTTATCACAAATTTAAATTGAACGTTACATTATTTAATTAGTGGTAGAAGATCAACAGGAACAATACAAGAGATAAATATAGGTAAATATATATTATGATATAAATAAGGTTTAATTTTTCTTTTGTAAATTCTATCTACAATTCACAGCCTAGAGGGTTTATTCTATAGCATGTAAAAAAACTGTTTAAAATGTCAAATTTTTTGTCAACATTTCAGGAAATATTTAAAAGAGGATGCTTTAAAATGTAGCATTGTAGATTATGTAAAGCAAACTTTATTTTTAAAAAATACAAGGAACTAAAGTTTAAAAATTATTAAAAGCTTCAGGCTTCATGTGACAATTACTGTCATTAAAATTAAGTATTGCCTTTACATTATATTAAAAGCTCCACTGGTTTTAGAATATGCCTTATTGCTAAATCAAAACATCTTTTTTTTAATTATAGATGTGAAAAAAGATAAAGCTACACTTAAAAAGGTCATGTTAAAACAAAATTTTACAAATTCAAACATGAATCCTATATAAGGCTGTATAAGTAAAAAAAAATTCAGGAAAAAAAAGAGGAGAATAAATTAATTTAATTTTTAAATAGGAAATATAAAGAAAAAGGTATTTAATACTAAATTTAATAAATAATTAATTATTAATATTTAATGGGCAAATATTTATACATGAAATAAAAATAATGTAAGATTTATTCACTAAATTTGAAAATGCTTTGCTTTTTAAACAAATGAAGCATACAAATAAATAACTTTCTAGTTAAGAGGTCATCAATACATTACAAACAGTCATATTTTCATACCAACATTCAATGTTGCACAATGTTTATTGTATGGACTGGCTTTCCTCTGAGTACATACAAATAATAGTCTCTAACATCTCAGGTTTGAAAAATTAATATTGTATTAACTATTAGAGAAGGGTATGGCTGCTAATCAACTGCATTATTTCTCTCACAACAAGAAGATTATTTCTCTCACCCCTGTAACGTTAGACTAAGAAGATGAAAGGCCAAATCAGGGATTAGGTATTCAATCTTCCAAACATAGCTGGCATGCCAGACCAACAAGTGCAAGCAGTGATGTTTTTCCCTGGCCCATGACCTTGTACTCTCTCTCCTACCTCTTCCTACCCCTGTCCATCTCCTTACCTCTCTCTCAAATGTTCTCTTTATCACTTTCACGTGGCCAGCATTTGAATGTGAATAACTCTCTACACCAACTGTTAGCCCACAGAAAATGATTGCAATCAAATATGTCTATTATTTCTCTTCCTATGCGTTTAAAAAAAAACTTGTTACTTCGGCAAAAAATTATTTTGTGCGCTTGTATACACTTTCAATTGAGGCCTTTCCCCTCCCCATACACAAATCTCCCACAGACACCTTTCTGCCTACATCATGCTCATGTAATATATGGATGGTGTTTAAAAAGTAACGCTGTCAGTCTTTCAAATGAACACAGATAGAACTCCAAACATCTGGGTTCAATCAAATTCTTAAAAATACATCAAGTGCATTTATTGCATAACATATTCTTTAAAAAAAATAAAATAAATAAAGTTTAAATAAAATCAGCAATGTAAAAAAAGGGGGCAGATTAAAGAATTAATATATTTTAGGGGTGAACAAATGTTTGCATTGATGTACTGAGGGAAGTTGTTTTGTGCTAATTGGTATTCTTATACAGATAAAAATCATTACTTGAATGTATATTTTGTGAAGAAAAACACATTAACGGAGCTACTGTTTGGTAGAATTGTTATTAGCCACCATTTACTGTTTGGTGTTAAGTTATTAGCCACCATTTTTTCTGCTGGTGATCTCTAACAAACTTAGCAATTATTTATATTGAATTTTTTGGAAAAATTAATATCCTTAAAATGCTGTAGTCTTCGTTTGATTTTTGAAATACAATTAAAAAATTGTGAATCCGTCTACAAATTGAATCTTGAAAAAGAATGATGTTGTTACAAAATCTCTCAGTTTTTTCTTGTGTACACTAGTATTTGGATCCTATCTAAAAATATTAAAAACTAAAGCAAACAAAACATATGATCTCATTAGTATGATAAGTGTTTTAAAAGTGAACCATGTTTGTCATTTAAGGTATATAGTACGTGTCAGCATAATATAAGATTTTAAATATGCAAAAGAAACAATATTTGCTTTGAATGAAAAATTGGGAAAATTTAAGTAGAAAATGATATCGCTAGCACATTTTTTAATCATGTTTACCGTGACCATGAGAACTAGTACTTAATAATAACATCCACTAAAAATCATATTTATATAACACTAAATAGTTGTCTCTATATATATCAAGATGAACAGAGGCTGTGAATAGCATTCTCATGCTACGTAAATGTGGAATTAATATAATTTTTCTTACAGTGGCTAGTATGAAATAGGTAAGGAAAAGTAATTTATATTTTAAAAGGGTGGAGTTAGGAAAAACCTGTTATATATTCTTTGAGATTTTCCAAGTTAAAAAAATATTCGTTTTTTGCTAACTTGACTTAAGTCCTCCCTTATTTATTTAAATGTGGTATTCTTAAGTTAAAGCAATTGTTGTTGGATAAAGTGTTACAAAATATGAAGTCCTATTTAAAGGAAAATTGAATTATTATGAATGGACACATTATGGCTACAAAATTGTGAAGTCAAATCCAAAGTGATTGGTGATGGGGTTTGTTAAAGTTTTTAGTTGTTGGTAATTGTGGATTGGTGTTTTGAGGAGGTATTATTTAGTTTAATTTTTTGATTATAAGTCAACTATTTTAAAATTTCTTTGATCAACAATATAAGAAATTTAATAGTGGCTTTTGATTAAAGGCCTACTGTTCAAATATTTTCTTTTATCACCAATATCAGTTATTTAAAAAAACAGATGCATCACTGATTATTTGAAGAAAAAAAATGATATTTTTTGACAGAGACCAATGCTTGAATGTTAAATAACTTCAGTTGATGACATCAGATGAGCCCTTAGACCCTTGAAGCTGAAGGGGGCCTCAAAATTTAAAAAATCCCAAAGTTGTGATGAGGAAAAAATGTGAATTATCAAATTCTAATGCGGTAGGTATAAAACTAAATGTGGCCAGGCTGGGGGACACCTACATAAGTCACACTGTCTCTGCTTGGTATATAATAGCAATGTAATTTAACATGTAGGAGTATTATTGGTGGAGATAAGGTACATTCACAGTATCTTTGTCAATAAGGTACATTCACAGTATCTTTGTCATACAAAAATTTTAAGATAAACATTTTTGGTTAACGCCATTTCCCTTCACTATAATACAAGATTGTGGTAGCGTCCCTTAATATCAGAATAGTTGTAGACTGGACTACTAACATCCTTGCCAATTCTACCCGCTGCCCTTTGCGCCTGGACATACATGTGCTTGCTTTTCATGTTTCCTTCAAGATCATCTGGCTGTAAATTAAATTGAAACATGAAACATTTAGTTTAATATTAAACAAGCTCCTATAATAATTACAAGCAATAGAATTTAAATAGCTGTTACTAACAGAGTTAAAAATATGCAGACAAATTTGCATGACCACTCAGTGGCTTATTTTATATTTTGAGAGAACTAATGTTATTTTCACATAAGAACTTCATGGACTGGAAAATATGTGCAAAACTAACTAAAATTAAAAATAAACACTTAGATTCAACTAACATCAAAAGCTTAACAGGAGGAGAGTGAAATTTTCTTTTAAAAAAAATCATTATTTTAATTTATTCATACTGCTGAAACCTATTAACTATAATACTTAGTAACTAATAATGTTTATATGGACAATGCACAAATCATACAAGTGGTTGCAATAAGATCTTAGTTAGAGGAATGTTTCCTAGTTTTAATGATCATAGGTGATTATCAATTGAATGCCTACATCCAGCATTGTGAGACAAGCCCTCACATGGAACCCCCAAGGCAAAAGGAAAAGAGGTCGTCCCAAAATGACCTGGAGAAGAGAACTGGAGGCAGACACAAAAATGAGCGGGCACAGCTGGGGGCAGATTGAGAGACTGGCGCAGGACCGGGATGCCTGGAGAGACTTTGTTCGCGGCCTATGCCCCAGATGGGACGAAGGGCGATGATGATGATGATGAAGTGATTATCAATTGAACGTAAGTTATGAAACTCTTAGCATAGCAATAACATTCTAATCTATCAAATTCTATTAGACTTGGTTGTCTACATCTGTCTGAGAGAAAGAAAAATTACTTTTCCAACTATGGATGAGGAAAACACCGTGATAGTTTTGGATGAGGAAAACACTGTGATAGTTTTGGATGAGGACAAACACTGTGATAGTTTTGGATGAGGAAAACACTGTGATAGTTTTGGATGAGGAAAACACTGTGATAGTTTTGGATGAGGAAAACACTGTGATAGTTTTGGATGAGGAAAATACTGTGATAGTTTTGGATGAGGAAAACACTGTGATAGTTTTGGATGAGGAAAACACCGTGATAGTTTTGGATGAGGAAAACACTGTGATAGTTTTGGATGAGGAAAACACTGTGATAGTTTTGGATGAGGAAAACACTGTGATAGTTTTGGATGAGGAAAACACTGGGATAGTTTTGGATGAGGAAAACACCGTGATAGTTTTGGATGAGGACAACAATGTGATAGTTTTGGATGAGGAAAACACCGTGATAGTTTTTCATGAAAAAACTGTAAGACTCACCCCAAAATCTCCCTCAGGCCATGATGGTAAAGTTGTGTGGATGGGGGATGGGAGGTTGGAGGTAGAGGCGGTGGACAGGGGCCTGTGGGTTGATGAGACCGATGCAGTGGACATTTTACTGGACATGGACAATGTACGACGTCGGAATGGTTTCTGGTGCCTCTCCTGTCCTCCTGCTTCAGACTCTAAGTCATCCTGAGGAGTAGTTCATAACTTAAGAGTTTACCGGGAGTATTCAAATAATTATAATTATAAACTTGACGACAGCCGTAAAGATGTTATTTATATCTTTTAGTTTAAAAAAATAATAAAACTCCCAGGAATTTTTTTTTCCTTCGATGAATTGTTAACACAAAATGCAACTTAAAATTGTTCAAAACCACAAAAATTCAATTAAAAATTTATACTTTCATAAATTTCAAATAATTACCTCCTCTGAAAAAATAACACCTCCCTCACTTTCATCGGCTTTTCTTTTCCTTAAGTGCATCATCAACTCCCTAGATCTCTCCTTGAGTGCTTCAATTCTATTCATGAGCTCTGTGTCATTACGACTGATGTGATTACTTGGTCCAGCCTCAAGCTGTAGTTTCATTTCATGTAACTCTTGTTGGACAAGAGACATCTCAAGTTGGATCTAACAAAATGTTGAATAAATTTCTTACATAAAAATTATGAACATTTAATAAAATGGAAAGATATCAAAAAAAGTTATTTATTATTTAATTTTAAATATTCACTTTGTAGATTCGTGCAAAGAAATTTTAATTTAAAAAATGTGTCTTAACTTAATTTCTTATAAATTATCAATTCTTGGCAAAATGTGACCTTAAATAAGGCATTAACATTTTTTAGTTTCAAAACTAAAATCACAACCTTCAAAATGTTGACAGAAAAATATCCAATAAATTAACGTTTTAAGTTATACCCATCAATATGGATTTTTGTGCATTTCTGAAATATTTAGAGTAAGCAAGAAAATATTTTCTTTTGTTAATCCTCTTTTTTTAACAGATAATTTATTGTAATTGAATCACCCTTATATTTTATGTCAGGGGCCATTGAATTTTTTCTTATCATAATCTAGCATAACAAGCTTAGGTCTTTATTCCCACCCCCGCCGAGAAGGGGTGGCCTCTACAGGGCTTGACCGCCACCTGCAACCGACAACTCTTGGCAAGCAATGCCTAAGTCCAATATGTTCATTGTTAGGTGCTAGTCACATATAATTACAGTCGCTGTACGGATCTTAGGCAAAGCATATAGATGCAATGTCGATGATGAAAACCAAAGTACCCGTTGAGGGTCGGGTTATTCCGAAGTGACCGTTTCGCCCCCCTCATTTTTACAAGCAATGCCATTGAGCGGTGGCGGTTTAGGGTCAGGAGGGCCAGTACGGATTAGCAAAAGATACAGCAAAAAACGCAAGGGACGCCAGCTCTGAGGAAACCTCCCAGTGGGGCTAACACCCTAGGTAGGTCATTGATGATCCCCAGCTTAGCGGAGGTCATAACCATGGAGACCTGTGTGCTTTGCCGGGGTGGCGCCAAAGTGGTAGCGGGTTGAAGTAGGGAATTCCACCCCTCCTTGTGAGGTCAATTTAGCCTTTTTGACTCTCTGTCCTGGATGCCCAGGTTGCCGCTTCAGAAGCTACCGCTCCGAGGGAGGGGGGGTTCTCAGCTATTACGTCCCCTTGGGGGCCAGATAGCTGAGAGGGTCTTCCGGGAAGACCCATGAAGAGCACTAGGCTCGGGGCTACTGAATTTCTTCCACATGTAGATTATTCCCCACCCAATGTAAGCATACATCAATGGAGGCACAATCAATTCACTTTATTATACATTTTACATATTTATTAATATAATCCTTGGAATATAAGTCATACTAGTAGTATAAGATCAGCAACTACATCTTAAACAAGATGTTCAAAATCAAGGTACTTAATACATGTAATAAAAAATGTATCCAAAAACTTTGTTATACCAACACGGTTGGTTGTTTCCAAGTGTCTCACTTAAAATAATCCCCATGACAATTCTGCTTACACAGACAAATTAGTTTTTAGTTAATGCTTTCCATAATTTTACTCCTCTGCACAAGTGAATGTGACTTAAAGAATTGTCACATACAATCTAAATTTAAAGTGTCTTGTGTAAAAGTGAGGTTTCAATTATGAAAAGTCATTCAACAGAGAAGGGTTAAAAAAAACAAGGAATAAACTGGAAAAAAAAAGTGTATCATGAACATACCTGTTCAGCTGTAAGGTCATCTAATGTAAAGCTAGAAAGCAAATGGATATTTTCGTGTCTGTTAGCTGCTGAGTTTTCACCTGGTATTCTTCGGTGGGCAAGAAGTTTTGACAGATTTTCCAACTGTTTTTTTTAAAACAAGAAAATATCAAAATATTTTTAAAAGTATGACGTTTTCATGAAAAATAAATTTACTTATTAATTAATAGCCCATAGTTAATATTAAAAAAATATATATTACTAGGTTGTACTGTGGCGCCATGGCGCCTGCGGCGCCCGCTTTTTTTAGAGCGCCTATGGCGCCCACCTTCTTCAAAAGCCCAACTAACTTGTCCTTGTATGATAAATACGTACTATTAAACTTCCTGAAATGTACACAAAGTATTTTATAGTAGGGGCTGTATAAATAAATTATGTACAACAAAGCCCGTCCAAGGACGTTCCGCCACCGTTCGGTGGAATGTTGTAACTCCCCTACAACAGCCGTCTCGACCGGCATTACATGTGCATCGTGTCAAAAATACTATCATTATAGTAAAAATAAATAACTCGTAAAAACAGAGCTTTTTTCTATAAATCCCAACGCGCATAACTTAAAATAAAGTCTTGGAAGAAATACTGCACCAAAAATAACTCATTTTGAACGTCCGCGTAAATGGCGTAAACGTGTTCAATATGATTTGCTGTAGGAGTCATATGTGTTTGAGGGACCAATCGCTATAGATGACCGGACAAAATGACAGAAACTTTCCTTTTATTATATGGGATTAATAATTAATTATTTATTAATAAAATTTAAAAAAAAATATTATAAATATTTTCTTTAATTTTAATAGAATTTTTATCGATTAAAATAATTTTAATCGATTAAAAAATTTAACAATTAATCGAGAAATTTATCGTTAATTTCCGCAGCCCTAATAATTTCTTTACAAAATATTTTTTTTAGCTGAACAGATTGAAGATTTGACTAACATTTCATGCTAAGGTCAACAAATTTTGCTTTCTTCTTTATCTTATTTATGTTATAAAAAATTATTTCAGGTTGAATGAGGAACAGAAACATTATTAAGATTATGAAAAACTTTACCTTAAAGTTGAAGTCTCTGGTCAGTAGGTCAGGGTTGGGTATGACTGACCGGTCTGATATGACAGCCATTCTGATCTGGTCAGCATAAGTGATGAAAGACACAGTGAGGGGGACTTTGTCCAGAGGTGGCACCCAGTACATCATGCACTTGACCTCTCGGGAGTCAAGTTTCAAGATGTTTGTTGGCCCTGCAATGTTGGCCACCATTAAGGTACACCGGCTGTAAATCTAGAATGGGCCAAAATCAAGGATAAAAAGAAATAAGACAGAGCCAAATATTTATATATATCTTTTAGTAATTGAATAGTTATAAATCTAATACAGAAGCTAGTCGTTGATTGAGAGAATGTGCAGACAGTTATGTAATACCTTAATTTGAATTATTTAAGCCACCTAATGAGTTGCTTATTTGCAATTTTGATGACATTTTAAAAAACTTGAAAATCGAATAATATTAATCTTATTGACACAAACAATATGAGAGAAGCATTTAAATTTGAAATCAAAGTTGAAACTTCAAATAAGTAACACACTTAGTCCTTAATTGCATAATATTAATATATTAAAAACACCAACTTATTTCTACCCATATAACATATTCTTACCTACCTTAACAGCTGACAAGTTATCTGACAGCTTCCAAGTTAACAATTTTAATTGTTTAATGGTTTGAGGTCATATGTTTTCTTCTAACTATCACAATCCCAGAAATTAGGGAAGTGTGGTTAAAAACCAGTAATGGTGCTACACATAAGAATAACCTTGATTTTTTAATGTGCTAACATGTTTTCTGCCCCTCACAGACTTAAGAAACTGACCTCTCGCCATAGCTTCTGGAAGAATGAAATTGGAAGTAAACAATAAGACATCCATCTTGTCCCATTGACAATGGCCGCTTCAGCAGATGATTTGAACTTGGCCATCTTGTATTTGGTCTCCCATAGCCGCGGTATTGTCCCCTCAGTGTTAGTGGGCAGCTGGATAATCACCATAGAAAATCTGACAAGAGGAAAACAAGAAATCATGGAACATCATTCTATAACATGAGGTGTTGGAAGGTGGTAGTGAGTGGGAGTTAAGTGTGTGTTGTGGGGTGCGTATGAAATGAGTGGGGCAAAGTGTGGTGTTGGGTGGAGTCAAAAAATGTATTAAGGTTTGGAGAGGCTTAACGTGGGCAAGGTAAACCTTAAGTCACAGTTAAGTACCGGATTAAAAAGCCACTTAATATATACTGGAAGGAAAGTATTATCTTCCAAAGGAATATGTTTACTTATTAACTTATTTTGGCGGTGGATGGGCGCAGTATACATCTTGACCCACTGGGGTTAAATCTAATGTCTCCAGTTTAACATAAGTAAATAAATGTTCACTACTTGTTATTAAATAGACACAGCGGTGTAGAATTATCATGATATAAGTTGAAAATTCAACCCAAGAAATTTATTGATTAAAGAATTAAAATTAAACAAAGTTATAGGTTTCGAAAATAAATTAAATGAATTTGAGAAAGATTTTAACCAAAACAGCTCAGACAACAAGAGAAAAGCACTTATAAAAATATACAAAAACTATGACTAACTTGTTTTCCATATCCATAGCCCCACCATCCATGGACTGAAAGTCCACAGGTATAGCACACCTGATGTTGAATGGATGAGTGATCCCACTGACCTGGAGGTACGTTCGAATGTTGCCAGCTGTTATGGACAGCAGGAGTTCACTTAAGGAGCATCTGGCAACCTGCTTGACTCGCATGGCAGCACTGAGGCTTTTCAGCATCAAACACATTCAATAAGTTATTTTGTCATATTTCTTCTTCTTCTCTCTACCTCCCCCACTCTCAAATCAAACTCTAAAAATAATTTTTGGATTAAAAAAAGTATTTAAATGTCTGAACTTCTCAATTCAAACAATAACCTATGAACATTGAACTGAACATTGAACTGAACATTGAACTGAACATTGAACTGAACATTGAACTGAACATTGAACTGAACATTGAACTGAACATTGAACTGAACATTGAACTGAACATTGAACTGAACATTGAACTGAACATTGAACTGAACATTGAACTGAACATTGAACTGAACATTGAACTGAACATAATATGAATCTGATTTTTCTTTCTCTCCCCCCCCCCACCCCTCATTTTCCCCCCTAAAGCAATCCTTAAGTGCCAGGATGTAAAAAAAATAACCATTCCAACACCCTTCCCCACTGATATTTTTCTTTTTCTATGGGATTACCTAAAAGGCTCAGACCATGCGACGACCATCTCCCCTGATGAGTGGACATGATGACCATGAAGCAGGTTGAAGTCCTGACCACCAAACAAGTAACGTGATAAGAAGATGACCGGGGCTGAAAATAGTACCTTGAATGGTGACGTATTGGCTGCATCTGAGCTAAACGTTGATCTGCGGCTGGAAGTCTGAAAGCAGATGATAGTAAAAACTTTATTCAGCACTCCCAGATTTTGTAAAGGGCATTTTTTAAAAAAATCAACAGAAAACGCGTAACGGCTATTGAGTAGTATTGAGCAAAATATTTGTGTAATTCCAATTAATATTATTAGGCATTAAGTGACAATATGGAATTTAAATTTATCATAAGCCTCACACTCCTACATCGTTGTTTTGTTTTAAACGCACATCACTTTACCTAGGTAAATATTGCGTATGTACACATTCGTTTCTGTTTTTTTTTGTGTTAGCTTTATATACAAAATGATGGATTATTTTATCATGATTTTTGTTAAGTGATCTTTTCAAAAACAATCATAAATTTAAAGAAACAATTTTTTAACACACATTTTTAATTAAGAACTAGTAAAACACTTTTAAAAAAAAATGGGAAATGATATTTATTAATTGACTTTTGGGTCTAAAATGATAAGCAATCAAATAGCAGTTTTTCCCCCTTGGTCAGTTTTTTTCCCCTTGTGACATTTTGCCTTCTCTTTTTGAGTCTGATAAAATGTTAAAATAAATTAAAAGCTGGTAGAAAAAGAACTTTACATCTGTTGCTTCATAGTTCTTGGGGAAAGGTATGACTTCCAAATATTTTCTAAAGGAAATATTTCATGAAGGAAATTCAACCCAAAAAACTGTGACAGTTTACCTTCTGTGTGTCTACCAATGCATTTTCCAGTATGTGGACAATGGAAACACCATCGGTCATACACAGGTGCATACGGAACAGCAAGACAGTATCACGTGGCTCACGGAAGTTGTGAAGTACCTGTTAGAGAAATAGGTGAGCTTAGATGTACCTGCTTAGATTGATATACCTCTAAATTTAAGAGAAACAAGTGAGTTTAGACATTTCTGTAGTTTTTCGAAAATTAGGTGACCTTTGATGTCTGTAACTAGATATTTTTATTGGCAAGATTTATGTTTTTAAAGAACTTTTTATACGATGAACAAGAGACTCCAATTTTCCACCAACCATGTTTCAGGTATTTATATATAATATATAGTTTGATAGACTTTGCCATTTGATTATGACTCACGAGTCTCTGAACATTTAACAGGGAGTGTTATTTTGTATGTTCTAGGCCCTAAACTTTATAGGTAAGGTACACAGAAGTACATAAACTTTGGTCAAAGTGTGAGGATGTCAATCAATTTGAAAATCAATTTTCCACATTGAATTTTCATTTCTAGACTTTCAAAATATTAAAATTGAAAATTAGTGTGTTCTGTAAGCATTTGGATATTGGGTTTTTCCAAGAGACCTCAGTTCACTTTTAGCTTTTTGCTTAACACCATCTTATCTTATCTTATCTGTTACAGACGCTCCTATACAGAAGATTATTGCATCCTACGATTATCCATGGTTTATGTCTTGTCTTTTATTTTTATTAGAGTTTTAAATTTTGATAGAGTGTTGGTTTTTCTGGTTTCCTCGGGCAACACATTCTTTGTCCGAATTCCGGACGGGAAGAAAGAGAATTTATCTGCGTTTTATTTTTGCATAAGTTATGGCATAAGGAATAAGAAAAGTGTTTTTATCCCAATGTCTATCTGAGGGTTGTATTAGATATCTTTGAGTTGTATTTCCAATGTTAGAATTAATTACCCTATGTATTATTACTACTCTGCTCTTTGTTCTTCTATCCTCTAGTGCAGTGGTTACCAAACTTTTTTGGCCTACCGCCCAATTTCCAGAAAAAAATATGCCTCAGCGAATAAAAAAATAATTTCAACACAGGAATGGGCAAAATATGGCCCGCGGGTTAAATGCGACCAGTCATAATATATTATACGGCCCGTAGGCATGTACATGTGGCCATCTTATGCCATGTTAATTTTCTTTGCTTATAATTTTTTATATATTTTTCAAATTTTATTCTCAGCACTTCATTCTAATCTAGAGATATATAATCGGTATTATGGCTCCAGAATCATTAGTCATTAATTGATAACATACCTATTCGAAACTACATTTCAGTTCAACCGGAATTAGCTTTTGTTTACTATTTACATTTCGAACAGCTTTGAAAATTTGTAAATTAAAAGCTAATAGACGTTGATTTAACAATGAGTGCTACCAAATAAAGTAAGATTGTGGACGAATCTCTTTTATTAAATGACGAATTAACTGTTAAATATTGCTTCACGAGCGTTGGGAGAAAAGCAGCCTGCTTTCTGTGCCATGAGTGTGTGAGCGTCTTTAAGGAGTACGACTTAAAAGATACCACCGTGCTTTAACTTGAAAAAGTAGTATGAACAATAAAATCACAGAATATCACCCTGACCACACACTCCTACCTCTCCACTATATCAAACATCAGGAAAGTATGTGTAAAGGCTGTGTTGAATTCCAAAAAGCTGTAAGTATGATAAACTTTGTACCAGCCAGGGCAATTAATCACAGGCGTTAAAGGCACTGCTTGAAGATTTGAATATTATGATATTATAAATATACAGCTGAGTCCACTGGCTGAGCCTGGACAAGTTATTGACGCGAGTATGAGATCTTAAGGCAGAAATAGTTGTGTTGCTGGAGATGAAGGGTTTTGTTTGTGATTTTGTTACTAACAAAGTTAATGAATAGTGGAAGTCAGACTTCATGTTTGCCATTGACATTGTGGAAAAGTTGAATCAACTGAAAGTCAAACTTCAGGGCAATAGCTTGTTTGCACATGAAATGTGGGTGTATGTTAAATCATTTCAGGCAAAATGCTCCCTGTTCTCCAGGCAAGCAGGTGTAAACAGGTTTTTCCATTTCTCTTTGCTGAAACAGAAAACCTTTTCTGGTAAAATGGCTGAAAATCACAAGGCTCAATTGGATGCCTTTGCTATGGAATTTGAAAGTAAGTTCCAAGACTTCAAGAACCTGGAACTACTCTTCAATATCCTCAGTTCGTAATTTAGTGCAGAAGCTGATTAAGCACCAGAGGATATACTGTTAGCACTGCTTAACCTAAAAGCAGATAATGACCTGAAGGAGAAGTTCAAGTTAGTTTTTCTGCTTGAGATTTTTGGGAATTTGCTAGGTGCAGCGCTTCCACACTTTAAGAAACTTTAATGCTACACTTTTGCCACTATTTGGGTCCACATACATCTTTAAGCAAGCTTTTTCTTGTATGAAAATAAATAAGTCAAAGAACAGATCGATGTCGACTGACTGCACTTTGAATGCATTCATGCAAATCATGACCAGTAACCTGGTTCCCAATTAAAGAATAGTCTGATTTTTAAAAAAATCGTAAATTATATAAATGAGAAGATGAACCTGGTATGCTGCTACCAATTTAGTAATCCTCGCCTCTATTTTATTCAGCAGTAATCTTAAGTATCCACGATTGTCTATTTATCTTTTTTTGTTTTTATTTGTTCTTTTTTTGTGTGGTTTTTTTTTGTTTTGTTTTTTTTGTTTTGTTTTTTTTGTTTTTTTTTGTTTTGTTAATAAGTTACCGCATTGAATCCACTTGCCACTAAATTTGATGAAGGAAATGTTTAAATTACAGCCCATACTTCAGGATCTCCTTTTCCATCCAGAATTGTTGGTAGCCGCTTTTGAATTTAAATCTAAATCCATTATTTGTAGTTACTCTTTGGAATCAGTTTGCAAATATTTATCAAATAATAATGGCAAATTTGTTCTTCCTTTGTGAACCGCATGTATGGCAAAAGCAAAGCTTCATTTCCTGGAAAAGTTGACTCCTCAAATTGAATAGAAAACATAGATGTTTTTAAATAGCCACAAAAGTAATCTTCAACACCTTGAGCCTTTTTATCTATTCTTAGTTTCACTGTATTATTGCTAAACAATTTTTCTTAATAATATCAGATGCTTGCTTATGTATCACAGTCCGTATTAATTCACTTATAGCCAGTATAATTTGTTTTTCCGCAATATTATGAGGTTTACCCGATTTGGCAATCAATAACGAAATATTAAAATAAGCTAGCAAGCCATTGTCAACTTGTATGGTTGCTGTTAAAAAGAGTTTTGTCAAAGTCAGTTATTTGATAAATTTGTATTTTAGTGTTTGAAAATTAGATAAATCCTTATCTTTTTTATCCCCATTAATTTTATTTCAAATGTTTTTGCAGTCTGGAAGTGCGCTATTGCACATATCCACACAAACACACAAAAACCCACACTAAATGCAAGTGAGGAAGTATGCGGTAACCAAATTAACGCCCAAAACGTTTTATAAAGGAAAATTAAACAGTATGAGTGAAATACATAAATCATTTATGTCTAAATCTTCTCTTCCCCTTTTTAAGCTTTCACCGCCCCCTTACAGTAAGTCACCGTCCCCCAAATTGACCCGTGGCCTTCACCGCCCCCTTGGAACGCTTCAGCGCCCACAAGGGGGCGCTAGCGCCCACTTTGGGAATCACGGCTCTAGTGTTTCAAGGTTTAATGACTTAACTAATGGTGTTATTCTTATCAGTTTGAAATATTCTCACGTAATGAATCTGGATGCTCTTTTTTTAATTTGTTCTAGTTTATCAATGCTTTCTTTGGGTGGCTAGATCCCCATTCAGAATATGCATATTCCAGTTCAGGTCTCACCAAAGTGAGGTAGCATTTCAGTTTCATTTTCTTATTACATATGAAAAAGTTTCTCTTTATAAAGCCTAAAGTTTTGTTTGAATGGACATTGAGATTCCATGCTAATTTCACATGTATAATTACTCCTAAGTATATTGCATCTTTAGTTAGGATTAGTTGTTTTCCAAGAAAGGAGCAATTTGCATTTATCTTTTTCTTTTCCTTCGTTACTCAGTTGACACATTTCTGGATAGAAAGACATGCTCCAATCAGTTTCCCAATTTATCAATTCATCTAAGTCATTTTGTAAGATTTTGCTAACTTGTTCTGATTTAATTGTTATTGTTCTATAGATTATACAATCATCAGCATGTAAAAAGTCATTTTCTGTGAAATTTCAGTGCTAAAACTTAGACAGCATGTATACCCTAATTAGCCTATTAACAATTGTAGGAACAAAAGTGAGGAAAGAAAAAGTGACAGAAACAATGGCACAGAGACAAGTAAAATTAAAATCAGATGCATTAACACAATTGTTTGTTTTGATGAGAATCACATAAGTAAAATACTAGACAGGTGTAAAAGTAACTGCTAAAAGAGCTCAGGCCAAGCATCTCATCGTGCAGTCCTATTTGTCCTGAAGCCCCAGGGTTGGGTACTGACCTGGATTTCCCATAGCGGGTGGTCAAGCGACAACGGCTGAGTGGCCATCTTAGAGATGAATTGCTGTAAGTCCTCCAGCGTCTCGATGTATCCAGGCA
This sequence comes from Ampullaceana balthica, assembly GCA_944989445.1. Lineage (NCBI taxonomy): Eukaryota > Metazoa > Mollusca > Gastropoda > Lymnaeidae > Ampullaceana > Ampullaceana balthica. The sequence goes on from CALYLW010001465.1 coordinate 156,706, forward strand.
TGTTGTACACGTGTTTGGCCACCATGAACTGTTTGTCCGTGACCCAGGCTTGACCACAACAGAACGGCACAACCTGGAAAGTTCAACGTTGGGCAATGTTAGCAAAGATAGAAGCAATGGAATAGTCCGATAACCAATAGTTCGTTAACCAATAGTTCGATAACCAATATTTTGTTAACCAATAGTTCGATAACCAATATTTCGTTAACCAATAGTCCGATAACCAATAGTTCGTTAACCAATAGTTCGATAACCAATATTTCGTTAACCAATAGTTCGATAACCAATATTTCGTTAACCAATAGTTCGATAACCAATGGTTCGATAAGTAATAGTTCCATAGCCCATAGTTCAATAACGAATAGTTCGAGGGTGAAGTCTTGGTTCACACAAAGATTAGTTGCAAACGTTGGCTTTCCAGAATGTGTTCAAGCTGCTAAAGCATAATTTTTAAAGTGATGTTAACTTATTAATGGATGGGATTTGTGGGTTAAATATTTTCTTGCATTATCTATACAGACGCTCCTTCTATGCATAAGATTATTGCGCCCAGAGACAATGTCGGTCTGCTGGCAAGTGACGCAGCATTCACAGGCCATGGCTATGAGGGTTCCACGCTATTCCCAGCCGCCTTTATTTCCCTTACTAGTGTCAGGTACCCATTCGGAGCTGTGTGGACTCAGGGACACCCTTAGCCCCGAGAACAAATCCAAGCCTTCACGGAGATTTGAACCCGTGACCATCTAACTTTAGTGATCACAACAAAAAAATCGTTGACACCGGAATAGTGGTAACAAAAATATTGGCACACACATGAATGGTGACAGACACGGGAATAAACAAGATTTTTCTTGTTTACATACCTAAATTCATAGTGGCAACCACAGACTATAAGAAACTGACTTTATTTTGTTTGTGGCAGATGCGTCAAATATTTTATTTCAGCTCCCTAAAAATTGGGGAAGATTTCTCAAGAATTTAGTATAATTTATGGAAGATGGCTGAGACCAAATCAATTTTCATTTGTGGAATGTCTCCAAGTGCTGCACTATTTAGTCAGACTCTTCCAACAAGACAAAGGTGACATTTAATTGTGTGCGAAAATTTGTAATCTTAACAATAACAATCGAACATTGATAAATAGTTTTAAAGTTTAACAATATATGTGCTGGACATCCTTGTTACCTATGGTAGGATGCTTCATTTCTTGGTATCACTAAAAAAAGATGTTTGGATAACAGACATAAAAAGTTGAGCTTTTATTGTTGAATAACGTGGCTACTCGTTGCAGAGGGACACACCCAACAATAAGCCGTCTTATTTCAAAAGTGTGAAATCAATATGTGTATACTGAGTTGATCTACTCAATCATGTAAAACCAAGATACGTATTCTAAGTTAACCTACTTACCTTCTGTGTGAAACCAAGATACGTATTGCAAGTTAATCTGCTTACCTTTTGTGTGAAACCATATACGTATTCTAAGTTAATACACTTACCTTCTGTGTAAATCTTGGGTAAACCTTCAGACCGTGACGGTTCTCCACAGACAGAAGTCTTGAGTCGATCAAGTTCCTAATCCGGTCAGTGTCCAGGCCTTTCTGAAGGACCATCAAACTCTGCGCCACCGAGTGCCCAGCACCTTGACCACGGCCCAGCCACATGAGCTCCGAGCTGGTTAAGTGGGTGTGGCATATACACAGACAGCACCGCCCCCACAGGGACGCCCCGCAGCAGCACAGCCAACTGCACAACCGTTTGGTGAAAACAACAAGTGGAACTATGACGAGGATGATGACAAGCATGGGCCACACCAGCAGGAAAGACAGCAAGAATATGAGGACTGCAGACAGCACAGCCAGGCACAAGCTGGAGTCGGTTGGGTGCACGATACGACGGTAGGGGGCGTTGGGGAAGCCTAGTTGAACTTTGAGGTCACGCTCGGCTTCGCGGAGTCGAAGATCACTGACCAGTGGATCGGCTGCGTCCGGGAGATCAAGGCAGACGTCCGACCTGGCGTCAGACGAGGTGAAGGAGGAAGAGCTGGGAACAGTGAAAAGTGGGGAGAAAACGGAATCGGGGGTGCCCAGTTGATTGGAGGAGTGATGGCGCAAGCGGTCAGAAGAGTTGAATTTTCTGGGTCTGCCCTGGTCTGCAGTGGCAGAGGCGTACATCTGTGAAGGCGGGGCTGCATCCCGCTGCTTAGTCCTTGGAAAAGTTTGAAGATAAGGCATCGACTGGGGCCTAGGTGCAGGCTGGATGAAATCGGGTTCTCTCTGTAACTTTTGCTTCGCCAGCGACTCTCTATGTTTGGATAACAGAGGCTCCTCAGCCGAGGTCTCGTAGTTTTCCGAGAAAGGAATCGATCTCCTCGCGTCCAGGCTCGGTATAGAGAGCCTCGGTTCGATGCTGGTGACCCTGTCATCGAGAATCTCGTAATCGACTTCCAGAGGATCCTGATCTATGTGACCTCTAGAGAACTTCTTCCGGGGACGTGAAGGAGTTGACTGTCGCGGTGAAGACGATGCAAGACTGGAAGGCCGGGTTATAGAATGAAGCAGTTTCAGTGGGTTGGATGAGGTTTTAGGTGCTGAAATGACGGACGTTTTGGGCGGGGCGCTGGATGTGGACACACCTTCTATAGAAATCTCGCCTTTTATTCGCCCCTCTTTCCGCTTCTGATCAGTTTTCCGGTGCTGCTGCTTTGACTGCTGCATAGATTTCTCCTCCTCTGCAATGTAATCTTCGGTGGCTTCGACATCACTTTCTCGGGGTAAAGTTTTTGCATGGGACTTTTTCTTCCCAGCGGATTCTGATGATTTAGCGGCGCGTTCGCTGTTAACCTCACGTGGAGCAGACTGAGACCTAACCTTCCTCTCCTTGCCGGCCCTATCCCCTGACGAAGACCCCCCTCCTCTGACCGTCACAGTTTCAGCATCCGTTACAGCCATCGCTACCTTCTCGAAGGCGAGCTTGGCTTGTGAAAGAACGGACAGGCGCCGTTTGAATTTAGGCGAGTCCAAGATATCCTCAGACCCCTCCGATTGTTTCTTGCTGTCCTCACGCGATAGCCGAATAACAGGGATCGACGCCCGCCGGTCGTGGCTTGGGTTCCCCGCGGACGCACCGGAAGGCTTAGAAACGTTTGCGTTCGTCTCGAGGGTCTTAGGTCTGGTCGCGCTCTTCGCCCGTCGCTTGTTTTTCGGAGTCTGTGACTTGGCGCTTTCAACAGCGAGGGTATCTTTCGACCTGCGGAGCTTCTCGTCGGCAAGTTTGTCTTTCGAGCCGCTCGTTTTCTTATCGGGCTTTGAATTCCCCGCGACGATATCTTTCGAAGATTTATTCTTAACGGCGTTGTCTCCCTTTGTTTGTTTTGGCTTTTTGCTGGGATCATCTTTAGGGACTTTTGCTTTGGTCGCCACGTCGTTGGGGCGTCTGGGCTTGGGGCTGGCGCTGCCGGCAGTTTGCTGTTTCTTGAGTTGGGACAAAACATCACCGATACCCAGCCCGGCCCCAGAGTCGTTGAAGGGGCTGAGGTGGGAGGGGGAGCTCTTGGAGGGCGTGGTGGCGGCTCCCCCATGGGCGCTGAATTTAGAGTTGGATCTTCCGTCCTTGGCGGAGCTGCGGTCAAGGTCGGGGTCACGCCGATTGGAGGCGTTAGACTGAGGCTGTCGGCCCCCCCGGCCCTGAGCACTGTCCATGGAGTGGATGGCCCATTACCGCTTTCTACACATAACTGAAACAAATAGGACATGGAATTAGTATGTGTGGACCATTACCGCTTTCTACACATATCTGAAACAGACAGGACATGGCATTAGTATGGCGTGCGAATAAAATGTTGTGAACGCTGCTTCCATTGCCCCAAAGACCTTAAATGTCTCAAAATGGGAATCAAAGAAAAAACAACAACAAAACAACGGTGTGGTAGGGATGTCACATATTTTTTTTAGCGTGTTGGAAACTTGAAAGAATCAGTCATGATTACAGCGGGGTAGGGATGTAACAGATTGGGACCTAGGCATATAATAGTAAAGACGTAAGAGACTAGGACATGTGTATAGTACTGATTGGTAGAGAGTTTAATGGTCTCCGTATATTGTGGTTCACATATTTAGTTACACTATTAATAAATATGAATATAATACATATATATTATAATATTCTATAAATATACTATTTATATGAAAAATTAGTCTTTAGTGATGAATGATTGAATGCCTTATTTTTTTAGAGACAAGCCAGAAATTCACACATAAATGTTTCTATAATTGCAACTCTCAAATGTACAATTTCACCACTCACCACCTTCAACATTACTCAAACATCAGCGTGTTGTGTATGGAATGGCAACACTGATGGCGCGACTTAACTCGGCCGAGGCAGAATAATCAACAGGCCTCATTTCCATAGTAACTATTGCTTCCGGGTCATTTGCTGGTCTGGCATTGACTCATTTATCTTTTTCTCTTTGTCGCATTCTCCCTTTTTTTAATGTTGAGAATTTTCCTTCTACCTCATCATTATCTATTTTCCTATTATTCACTTTTTCCCCTACAAGAAAAGCCCAAACAAATTGCACTTAGCTAAACGTTCTCTACGCAGATTCATTAAATGAATTTGATTTCAAGGGACATGGTTATGGAAGTGAAAGTCAAGAATGGTCAACAAGATAAATACATTTCAATGATGATGTCATCAGCAAAATGAATAATAATTACAGGACGTAGAGCTTTAGAAAAAAGCAAGCTTAAATTATTTTAAAAGCTCTCTCTAGGTGCCAGGACTACTTAATTTCAGTTAGCAGAAACTGGCTGACATGGCTGATATGTTTATTATGGCTGATATGGCTATTTTGGCTTAAAAATAAATATATATTACTAAAACAGTGAAGTGTATTTCAAGTATTAAATTAAATATTTTAATTAGGTGTTAATTAATTTTTTTTTGAAAGTGTGACGTACTTTACCCAACAAGGGGGGGGGGTCACACTTTTGTGACGATGCGTGACGAGGGGGAGGGAGGGGGTTGAAGAAATGTAACGTCACATGAAAAGGGTAACTTTAAATAAAACTTCCACTGTAATATTTGGTCGCTTACAATTTATTAAATGACTTTTTATTTTTTTAAATTATTTTTTTTATTTTTTAAACCATCAATGATTCTCAAATTGCCAAAGAAATGCAATATCTGTAGGCCATCAAACGCCGTTTGGTGTAAGTTATCAAGAAATGAAAATTAAAGCTAATTATAATCCTTAAGTTTGAGAACCTATAAAAGCGTCGTTTGATGTTGACATCAAAGCATTTGTGATGTAACCGCAGCTCAGTTTGGTTCTCTTACGGTAGGAGTAAGGCGAACTTATTTGCCCGTTACCCCAAAATACAAGTTTATGTGTGCGCCCCCCCCCCGACTCGAGGTCCTGCCTGGTAATCCCTTTTTCAGCGCATTTTATATTTCAAGTCATCAAAAAAACATTTTTTCAAATTTTCTTCATTAATTATTATTATGAAATCTATTTTAAAATTAAAACATTATTTTTTGTTGAAATAAAGTTACTATTTTACGATTAGTACGAAATACAAATTTGTATATTTCACTATCTTCTGTGACTAACGGCGCCATTGTTGTTGTTGGAAGTCTGCTTTGAGAAACCTTTTTCTAAGTTAAAAACCCATTTAAACTCAACAAAACACACGAAAAACTCATTGTAAAGCATTAAATACTTTTTTTATTTCTGATTTAAGTGTTTAAATTATTAAAAGTAAGTTATTTTATTTATTTTGTTCTAAAAATTAAAATGCGCTGAAATAAGGGATTACCGGTCCTGCCCACATGACTCGGGTGGGGATTTGGGGGAGCGTCGATTGCGCCTCAAATGCAACTGGTGAGTTTTACAAGCATGATAAGTGTATAAAAAATGATATGAATAGGATTATGTGTAGATATTTTAAGTCAAAACGACACGGAATATCATTTTTTTTTGGGGGGGGGGAGATCTATATGATACAATTATAAACGTTTTAAGTTTTGATATAATTGTTCGATTGGTTTTGGGTCTATCGCCCCTGACAATTCTAGATATAATAGTATTCATTAACTTTATTGAATGCATCAAATTCTTGACATCGCAATTCGAGAGTAGCACAAATTTTGTGACAAAACAACTTTTCTTCTTAGCTCAGTTTTTAAGGCATTAATTTTAAATATCACAGAAAGGATACTTGATACGGTGAAGTCATGTCGATTAATATTGTTGTCACTCGTGTCATTATACATTATAAATGAAAGTAGGGTGGATTTAGGTGTCTTCGTATAGTACATAGGTAAGAAATCTACATAGTAGTCAAATTTAAAAGATGCATTTTCTGGAAAGAACCGGTTCAATAGTGGGCATATGTTCGAAGCGTACACGTACAAATTACGGTACGCATGAAGTATTTTAATATATCTAGTGGATAGAAAGTAAGTTGTTGTTTTTGGGGGGGGGGTCAAAGCTTTGTGACGTATTTTTGGAGGGGGGTCTAACTTTTTGAGACCACGCGTGACAAGGGGGGGGGTGAAAAATCGGCCACAATAGCGTGACGGCATTTATGGATTGGCCTCATAGACAAATAATGTGACCAATTCATGTGCTATATTGGATCTGTTTATTATTGTCCTGTGACTTATGTTTAATTCAAAAAATATTCACTGGACATCATTTTACAACGGTGAAGTGAAGTGTTCATCAATAGTTATGACTGACATAAATCTTTCACCATAATCGTTTCCTAGAAGGATAATTGCAGACAGATCAACTCGTCCTCATCTATCCACTCAAAAGCCTCTGTATGTGCATTTTCTCTTCTGGCAATGACTGCCATGGGTTCTCTTTTCCTTCTCAAAGTATGGATGCGTTTTATCTGAGTTGATTCTTGAACAGTTTGGGTGGGCACATTCTCATGAGCCCGAGCTCTGTGTTGTCATGCATGTTTCTTCAACATTGAAGGCAAAATATAAATGACATACTTTGCAAATTCGATCAAGTAAGCTGGTTAGCAAAGATGGACAGTAAAAATTATATGGTTGTACTTTTAAAACTTCTGTTGATCTTGGCATAACGTCATCAAATTTGAGAGTTTGAGCCACAAGCAAGGGGGAGAATTTATGAGAATCTGAATCTGCTCTTTCTGAAGCTCTAAGTCCTTCAGTTGTTTGGTTGATGGGGATTAGAGGAGGAAAGAATCTCGAAGGTAAAACGTTGAAATATGAGCTTCGTACTTTGACGCAACATTTTATGTCCTGATATTTAACAATTTGGGTGAAATATTGGCTGGTGTGAACATGATTGTCAAACCACTCCTGATCCTTATATTAGTCCTGCTGCATCCAATTCAGATCTATAAACAACACATTCAGGAGATACGCATTTCATGCTATTTTGAGATTTTAAATCTAATTAAAATAATTCACAACATTTTTGAAAATTATTTTTAAAGCGATTTAAATTTATTAAAAATATAAGAAAATAAATAAGAAAAAAATATATTAAAAAATAAATGTTGACATCATTCATGGCCTGACCCCCATCCCCCTGTCACAAACTGTCACAATTTCTTACACCCCGTCCCCCTGGAGTGTGACGTACTTTATTGACGGCCTCGTACGTATTTTATGGCTGATATGACTGGCATAGCTGATACAGCTTAAGTTTGTTTTCTTCTAAAAAAACGTTTTCAATGATTACATTAAAAATTAAATCTTTAAAATAATTTTAACAAAACAATAACAATAGTAATAACACGTGTGTATTTGTATAACGTTGTGAACTTATATTTGTGTCTTTATGTCATCTGAGCATAAAAAAGGAAACCAGGTTCCTTTTTGGGCCCAATGATTTCTGTGAGAAATTAAGTTCGGCGGCTTCTCGGAAATTCCAGTTTACATGTAGTTCAATTTTTGTTGTTGTTGAAAGATTGCAATAACCTTCTCAGCGTAATTTGATTGGACGAATATGTTTTCCTTTGAAATGTATGCCATCGTCGATACTTAGGAGTATAAAAAGTTGACATGTAATCTATCAGAACGTCTTGCAATAACGTCATCATGGGAGTTCTGGTGGGGGTGTGCTGCATCGATTGAACCAATAGAGGGGGGAGGGGAGGTTGGTCCCTATGCGGTGCACATTTTAAAAGCTGACTCTATTCGGCATGTTAACAGATATAATATATTAAATACAACAGAGTGACATTAGAAATTGCGCACCAGAGTAATGTGCCACCAGAATATGGTTACCACCAGATCATATTGCCACCAAAGTAGGGTTCCACCAGATCATATTGCCAACAAAGTAGAGGTGCCACAAGAACAGATTGCCCCCAAATTAGGGGTGCCATCAGAACAGAGTGCCACCAAAGTTCGGTTTTACCGTTAAGGAATGTGACTTACTAGTCCATGTTCAATAAAATATTCGAGCTCATGATCGTCACGCTACGCACGACAAATAACTGGTGACAATTAAAATCTTGTGTACAGGGTCGAAATAAAGGGAAGGGGGTCAAAGGGAAGCAACCCCCAACACTAACATCGAGGGGTACCAATCAAATGTGCAACACAGTCGTTGTTGGTAGTAGGTTCTTGAAGTTAGACGCTTGGAACATAATGCTTAGTAAGTTCCTGATTGGATAATCATGATGAACTGGGGCCTGCAGTCATTAACATGATTTCCCAAGGCGTGTGGGACATGATACAGCTTGTTAACTTTTTCATGATGCAATATCTAATGCTCATTCGTCGACGTGGGAAGCGTACAAAAAATATATATGACCTACTATGTCTGAAGGGCAGCAATACCCTTCAACAATATACCACGCTGCCCAAAACATTGACATCCAATTTTGTTAATGTGCATTGAGATCGGCTGATACGGAAAGAGATGCGAAGGTCGAAGGCAGACAGTATGACCACGAGGGAAAGCTTTGACAATCAATGTTATTTCCATAAGCTGTGTAGGACAAAACACCACCGTGTAATGACGCAACGCATGAAGATATCCATACCGAGCAGTGTGTCTAACATTGAAGATATCCATACCGATTGATGTATCTAATGTTGAAGATAGCCACACAGAGAATTCAAACTAAAACTTGTGCTATTTTCTAACACCCCCAAAAGTGCCACACGAAGAGCCCTATATTTTCTGACACAATGGCCAGGCTTAAATCGAATGACACTTCCTGTAAACACATCCCGCGCATCCTCTGCAACGAATAACAACAGGAATGCTATGCGCTAATGTCCCAGCAATTTATTGCTTTCATAAGCATTTCAGCGTCGTGTGGCCGCCAGTCCTCTGTACAGATGGCCATCGCCAATAATTTGACTATGAGTGGTTTTTTAAAACTTTCTGATTCGATCTTCAAGATGCTGACGAGAACATTGGATCATGTAAAAAAAATTAATGAGAAAAAACTATTCGAGTGTAGCGTCTACAAGGGCATTTAAAGAAGATAGATCCAAAAGTAACAAAGATCCAAAAGTAACAATACTAATAGTTCTTGCACGCTGTTGAAATATTCATGATTATTACAGGAACCATCATGAATATGTATCGTGGACCTTAAATAAAAAGAAAAAGAAGATTGAGGGTAAGTAAAGGAAATAAGGAATAAAACTTGGTTCATTAATACAAGGCAATCGTGGATAAAACATAGTTCATTAATTCAAGGCAATCGTGGATAAAACCTGGTTATTAAAAAACGTAGTGACGTAGTTAATTGAGTGAACGTGTTAGGATTTGCCTCGCGTAGCACATGAAGAACATCAAATGTTAGGGTTAGAGCTGTCTTATTTAGCACATGAAGCACATCAAACGTTAGGGTTAGAGCTGTCTTATTTAGCACATGAAGCGCATCAAACGTTAGGGTGAGAGCTGTCTTATTTAGCACATGAAGCACATCAAACGTTAGGGTGAGAGCTGTCTTATTTAGCACATGAAGCACATCAAACGTTAGGGTGAGAGCTGTCTTATTTAGCACATGAAGCACATCAAACGTTAGGGTGAGAGCTGTCTTATTTAGCACATGAAGCACATCAAACATTAGGGTGAGAGCTGTCTTATTTAGCACATGAAGCACATCAAACGTTAGGGTGAGAGCTGTCTTATTTAGCACATGAAGCACATCAGAAGTTAAGGGTTAGGGTAAGGGTTAGAGCTGTCTTATTTAGCACATGAAGCACATCAAACGTTAGGGTGAGAGCTGTCTTATTTAGCACATGAAGCACATCAAACGTTAAGGTTAGGGTAAGGGATAGAGCTGTCTTATTTAGCACATGAAGCACATCAAACGTTAAGGTTAGGGTAAGGGATAGAGCTGTCTTATTTAGCACATGAAGCACATCAAACGTTAGGGTGAGAGCTGTCTTATTTAGCACATGAAGCACATCAAACGTTAGGGTGAGAGCTGTCTTATTTAGCACATGAAGCACATCAAACGTTAGGGTGAGAGCTGTCTTATTTAGCACATGAAGCACATCAGAAGTTAAGGGTTAGGGTAAGGGTTAGAGCTGTCTTATTTAGCACATGAAGCACATCAAACGTTAGGGTTAGAGCTGTCTTATTTAGCACATGAAGCACATCAGAAGTTAAGGGTTAGGGTAAGGGTTAGAGCTGTCTTATTTAGCACATGAAGCACATCAAACGTTAGGGTGAGAGCTGTCTTATTTAGCACATGAAGCACATCAAACGTTAAGGTTAGGGTAGGGTAGAGCTGTCTTATTTAGCACATGAAGCACATCAAACGTTAAGGTTAGGGTAAGGGATAGAGCTGTCTTATTTAGCACATGAAGCACATCAAACGTTAGGGTGAGAGCTGTCTTATTTAGCACATGAAGCACATCAAACGTTAGGGTGAGAGCTGTCTTATTTAGCACATGAAGCACATCAAACGTTAGGGTGAGAGCTGTCTTATTTAGCACATGAAGCACATCAGAAGTTAAGGGTTAGGGTAAGGGTTAGAGCTGTCTTATTTAGCACATGAAGCACATCAAACGTTAGGGTTAGAGCTGTCTTATTTAGCACATGAAGCACATCAAAGGTTAAGGTTAGGGTAAGGGTTAGAGTGTCTTATTTAGCACATGAAGCACATCAAACGTTAAGGTTAGGGTTAGAGCTGTCTTATTTAGCACATGAAGCACATCAAACGTTAAGGTTAGGGTTAGAGCTGTCTTATTTAGCACATGAAGCACATCAAACGTTAGGGTGAGAGCTGTCTTATTTAGCACATGAAGCACATCAAACGTTAGGGTGAGAGCTGTCTTATTTAGCACATGAAGCACATCAAACGTTAGGGTGAGAGCTGTCTTATTTAGCACATGAAGCACATCAAACGTTAGGGTGAGAGCTGTCTTATTTAGCACATGAAGCACATCAAACGTTAGGGTGAGAGCTGTCTTATTTAGCACATGAAGCACATCAGAAGTTAAGGGTTAGGGTAAGGGTTAGAGCTGTCTTATTTAGCACATGAAGCACATCAAACGTTAGGGTTAGAGCTGTCTTATTTAGCACATGAAGCACATAAAACGTTAGGGTTAGGGTAAGGGTTAGAGCTGTCTTATTTAGCACATGAAGCACATCAAAGGTTAAGGTTAGGGTAAGGGTTAGAGTGTCTTATTTAGCACATGAAGCACATCAAACGTTAAGGTTAGGGTTAGAGCTGTCTTATTTAGCACATGAAGCACATCAAAGGTTAAGGTTAGGGTAAGGGTTAGAGTGTCTTATTTAGCACATGAAGCACATCAAAGGTTAAGGTTAGGGTAAGGGTTAGAGTGTCTTATTTAGCACATGAAGCACATCAAACGTTAAGGTTAGGGTTAGAGCTGTCTTATTTAGCACATGAAGCACATCAAAGGTTAAGGTTAGGGTAAGGGTTAGAGCTGTCTTATTTAGCACATGAAGCACATCAAAGGTTAAGGTTAGGGTAAGGGTTAGAGTGTCTTATTTAGCACATGAAGCACATCAAACGTTAAGGTTAGGGTTAGAGCTGTCTTATTTAGCACATGAAGCACATCAAAGGTTAAGGTTAGGGTAAGGGTTAGAGTGTCTTATTTAGCACATGAAGCACATCAAACGTTAAGGTTAGGGTTAGAGCTGTCTTATTTAGCACATGAAGCACATCAAACGTTAGGGTGAGAGCTGTCTTATTTAGCACATGAAGCACATCAAACGTTAGGGTGAGAGCTGTCTTATTTAGCACATGAAGCACATCAAACGTTAGGGTGAGAGCTGTCTTATTTAGCACATGAAGCACATCAGAAGTTAAGGGTTAGGGTAAGGGTTAGAGCTGTCTTATTTAGCACATGAAGCACATCAAACGTTAGGGTTAGCGCTGTCTTATTTAGCACATGAAGCACATCAAACGTTAAGGTTAGGGTAAGGGATAGAGCTGTCTTATTTAGCACATGAAGCACATCAAACGTTAGGGTTAGGGTAAGGGTTAGAGCTGTCTTATTTAGCACATGAAGCACATCAAAGGTTAAGGTTAGGGTAAGGGTTAGAGTGTCTTATTTAGCACATGAAGCACATCAAACGTTAAGGTTAGGGTTAGAGCTGTCTTATTTAGCACATGAAGCACATCAAACGTTAGGGTTAGGATGAGGGTTAGTGATGTCTTATTTAGCACACGAAGCACATCAAACGTTAATGTGAGAGCTGTCTTATTTAGCACATGAAGCACATCAAACGTTAGGGTTAGAGCTGTCTTATTTAGCACATGAAGAACATCAAACGTTAGGGTGAGAGCTGTCTTATTTAGCACATGAAGCACATCAAACCTTAGGGTGAGAGCTATCTTATTTAACACATGAAGCAACTCAAACGTTAAGGTTAGGGTAAGGGTTAGAGCTGTCTTATTTAGCACATGAAGCACATCAAACGTTAGGGTTAGGGTTAGAGCTGTCTTATTTAGCACATGAAGCACATCAAACGTTAGGGTTAGGGTTAGAGCTGTCTTATTTAGCACATGAAGCACATCAAACGTTAGGGTTAGAGCTGTCTTATTTAGCACATGAAGCACATCAAACGTTAGGGTTAGGATGAGGGTTAGAGCTGTCTTATTTAGCACATGAAGCACATCAAACGTTAGGGTTAGAGTCTTGTTTAGCACATGACCGGCTTAGAGTGGCTCAGAAATGAGATTTGAAGATTTCGCTGTGCCGTTAATTGAGGCACAGTTCCAACTCACGAGTTGTTTTTCAACAGGACGGAAGTTTTGGAAATACCTGCCGGGTATAAATACTTGAGATATCTATCAGAAAGTGAGACGCCAAAAACGTTTAGCAGCAATACAAACTGAACAAATCAGGAACATGTATAACTTTAACTTTCTATCGTTTATTACGTCAAGATAACATCAAATTAGCAACATAAGTGTCATAAGAATAACCAAAATAATTAGGCTCCACGCAATAATAATTCTTTCTTGAACTTTTATTATCTATTTAAGCGGTTACTTTCTTTTCTTCAAACGCTTTCCTTTAAATTGTTATCCTGTCGTCCGCTGAACACGTTTTTTTTCCTCCAGGAGTCCATCAACCTCAATCAGCAGACATCAAAGATTTATGGTGGCCAAACAAACTCAAACTGTTTCAACAACGGCCTGCCCGTGAAGGTAGGCGGCTGCCTGTGATGATGTCAGGGTCAAGGTCAGCTCACCACACGCCCGTGGAAACATGCTTGATGACAGTGGAGTGCGGGGGGTGGGGGGAGTACATCTTTGCAGCGCCTGGGAAGGCCAAGTAACGATTAATCTCGTGAGATTTAAGTCAACATGGTGTGGAATATGGTGTCGGGGACCAGCGCGGTACTGTGTCGGGAACAAATGCAGAGCTGTGGCGGGAACAAGTGCAGAGCTGTGGCGGGAACCAGTGCAGAGCTGTGTCGGGAACCAGTGCAAAGCTGTGGCGGGAACCAGTGCAGAGCAGTGTCGGGAACCAGTGCAAAGCTGTGGCGGGAACCAGTGCAAAGCTGTGGCGGGAACCAGTGCAAAGCTGTGGCGGGAACAAGTGCAGAGCTGTGGCGGGAACAAGTGCAGAGCTGTGGCGGGAACCTTATGTCTTCTCAGTTGCGTTCCCTAGGGTTCCCTACTCTACAACGACCAAGTGACAGTAAGATGTTTCTAAATTGTTCAGGTTGCAGGAAACAAAATCACAGGAAAAATGCCCCAGAAAGAAAAAAAAACCCACCAAAAAGTGACAGGAAAATAAATCACAGATAAAAAAGTAAAAAAATAAATAAATAAAGGAATAAACTTTAATAAATAAAACAATAAATCATATATAGTTATTTATAACTAACCAAGGTCTGTGGTTTCTTTTTTTCCGCATAACTTTCTACGTGGTTAGATGGATTTTGACCAAACTTACCATACGTATCCACCATACGTATCCACCATACGTATCCACCATACGTATCCACCATACGTATCAGCCATACGTATCCACCATACGTATCCACCATACGTATCAACCATACGTACCCACCATACTTATCCACCATACGTATCCACCATACGTATCCACCATACGTATCCACCATACGTATCCACCATACGTATCCACCATACGTATCAGCCATACGTATCCACCATACGTATCAGCCATACGTATCCACCATACGTATCCACCATACGTATCAGCCATACGTATCCACCATACGTATCCACCATACGTATCCACCATTATATAGAATGAAATCTAGAGATGTTTTGAACTTTACATATTGTTCTTTTAACTTTAATGCCGGGGGCCAACGTGATTTTTAAAATATAATATTGAACACTGCGGCGGAAAGATGGATGTAGAATCTAGAGCTATTAACTTAAGGGGGAAAAAAGAAGAAAGAAAAAAAACTGGTTCTCACCGACAAAACGGCCCGGAGAAAACGGCCCCGACAAATGGGCTCCGACATAACGGCCCCGATAAAAGGCCCTGGACTAATAGATGGACTAATAGTGAAAAATACAATTAAATATACGGCCCTGGACTAATAGTAGAAAATACAATCATATATACGGCCCTGGACTAATAGTAGAAAATACAATCATATATACGGCCCTGGACTAATAGTAGAAAATACAATCATATATACGGCCCTGGACTAATAGTAGAAAATACAATCATATATACGGCCCTGGACTAATAGTAGAAAATACAATCATATATACGGCCCTGGACTAATAGTAGAAAATACAATCATATATACGGCCCTGGACTAATAGTAGAAAATACAATCATATATACGGCCCTCATATGCGATTGCTGCGAACGCGGTCACATCCCACAGGATTCGTGACGCCAAAATAGTTACGCTTTATAAGAACAAAGGAGATCGCAGCGATTGCAATAACTATCGTGGTATCTCCTTACTGAGTATTGTGGGAAAGGCTTTTGCCAGAGTGATCCTTGCACGCCTGCAAAATCTGGCGCAAAATGTCTACCCAGAATCACAATGCGGTTTTCGGGCTGGCCGGTCAACAATGGACATGATCTTCTCACTCCGTCAGCTACAAGAGAAATGTCGGGAGCAACAGAAAGCCCTCTTTGTTGCCTTCATAGATCTAACAAAGGCATTTGACCTGGTCAGCCGCGAGGGTCTGCTACGTATATTGGAAAAAATAGGATGCCCGCCGCGGCTTCTCTCCATCATCGAGTCCTTCCATACCAATATGCACAGCACAGTGTTCTTCGATGGTGCCACCTCAGAACCCTTCCCAGTTTGTAGCGGAGTCAAACAGGGCTGTGTACTGGCTCCAACACTCTTCGGTATCTTTTTCTCGATGCTACTGCGTCATGCATTCGAGGACTGTTTCGAGGGTGTAAACATCCATACCAGGGCGGATGGAAATCTGTACAACATCAGCCGTCTCCGTGCAAAGAGAAAAGTGGAAAATGTTTTAATTAGAGAGCTGCTCTTCGCGGATGACGCAGCCCTTACCTCACATTCAGAGATAGGTCTCCAACTTTTGATTGACAAGTTCTCAGAGGCATGCAAAGATTTTGGTCTAACGATAAGCCTCAAAAAGACCAACATTATGAGACAAGGAACTGACTGCTTCCCAGCAATCTCCATTGAGGGAAACACCTTGGATGTCGTCGATGAATTTACCTACCTTGGCAGTAACATCACAAGCACACTCTCCCTGGAAAAGGAAATTGAAACAATAATCGGCAAGGCTTCATCATTAATGGCTAGGCTGAATAAAAGAGTGTGGAACAATGCACAGCTCACTGCTAGGACAAAAATCACTGTGTACCAGGCCTGCGTGCTCAGCACACTCCTCTATGACAGCGAGTGCTGGACGACCTATGCCAAACAAACAAAGCAACTCAACAGCTTCCACTTACGATGCTTGCGCAGGATTCTGCACATCAAATGGCAGGACAAGATAACGAATGTCGAGGTACTCAGAAGGAGTCATATGCTGAGCATGCACTCAATCCTGAGTGAGAGGCGCCTGCGGTGGCTGGGACATGTCCGCAGGATGAACTCGGAGCGCATTCCAAGAGCCCTGCTTTACGGTGAGCTGGCAACTGGTATGCGGAAGAGAGGACGCCCCTGCTTGCGCTTCAAGGATGTCTGCAAGAAAGACATGAGTCTGGCGCAGATAGACCATAAAACGTGGGAAACCATTGCTGAGGAACGCACCTCCTGGCGGGCTAAAGTACGCGAGGGCATCCAAGTCGCGGAAGCTTCCCTTACAGTCAAGAGCGAGGAGAAAAGGGCCAGGAGAAAGGGGAAGGGGGGTAGAGGAGCAGGAGGAAACGCCATCATCCCATGAGGATGGACGGATGCCATACATACGGCCCTGGACTAATAGTAGAAAATACAATCATATATACGGCCCTGGACTAATAGTAGAAAATACAATCATATATACGGCCCTGTACTAATAGTAGAAAATACAATCATATATACGGCCCTGGACTAATAGTAGAAAATACAATCATATATACGGCCCTGGACTAATAGTAGAAAATACAATCATATATACGGCCCTGGACTAATAGTAGAAAATACAATCATATATACGGCCCTGGACTAATAGTAGAAAATACAATCATATATACGGCCCTGGACTAATAGTAGAAAATACAATCATATATACGGCCCTGGACTAATAGTAGAAAATACAATCATATATACGGCCCTGGACTAATAGTAGAAAATACAATCATATATACGGCCCTGGACTAATAGTAGAAAATACAATCATATATACGGCCCTGGACTAATAGTAGAAAATACAATCATATATACGGCCCTGGACTAATAGTAGAAAATACAATCATATATACGGCCCTGGACTAATAGTAGAAAATACAATCATATATACGGCCCTGGACTAATAGTAGAAAATACAATCATATATACGGCCCTGGACTAATAGTAGAAAATACAATCATATATACGGCCCTGGACTAATAGTAGAAAATACAATCATATATACGGCCCTGGACTAATAGTAGAAAATACAATCATATATACGGCCCTGGACTAATAGTAGAAAATACAATCATATATACGGCCCTGGACTAATAGTAGAAAATACAATCATATATACGGCCCTGGACTAATAGTAGAAAATACAATCATATATACGGCCCTGGACTAATAGTAGAAAATACAATCATATATACGGCCCTGGACTAATAGTAGAAAATACAATCATATATACGGCCCTGTACTAATAGTAGAAAATACAATCATATATACGGCCCTGTACTAATAGTAGAAAATACAATCATATATACGGCCCTGTACTAATAGTAGAAAATACAATCATATATACGGCCCTGGACTAATAGTAGAAAATACAATCATATATACGGCCCTGGACTAATAGTAGAAAATACAATCATATATACGGCCCTGTACTAATAGTAGAAAATACAATCATATATACGGCCCTGTACTAATAGTAGAAAATACAATCATATATACGGCCCTGTACTAATAGTAGAAAATACAATCATATATACGGCCCTGTACTAATAGTAGAAAATACAATCATATATACGGCCCTGTACTAATAGTAGAAAATACAATCATATTATATTCATATTTCTACTCATGGATTCAGTTTCATGTTTAGTTCACAAAAAACAATAATAATGACATCACAAGAATGCATTTAATAGCCTTTACTGGCTATGGTACCAAGTCACGACATCACAAGAATGCATTTAATAGCCTTTACTGGATATGGTACCAAGTCACGACATCACAAGAATGCATTTAATAGCCTTTACTGGCTATGGTACCAAGTCACAACATCACAAGAATGCATTTAATAGCCTTTACTGGCTATGGTACCAAGTCATGACATCACAAGAATGCATTTAATAGCCTTTACTGGATATGGTACCAAGTCATGACATCACAAGAATGCATTTAATAGCCTTTACTGGATATGGTACCAAGTCATGACATCACAAGAATGCATTTAATAGCCTTTACTGGCTATGGTACCAAGTCACGACATCACAAGAATGCATTTAATAGCCTTTACTGGCTATGGTACCAAGTCACGACATCACAAGAATGCATTTAATAGCCTTTACTGGCTATGGTACCAAGTCACGACATCACAAGAATGCATTTAATAGCCTTTACTGGCTATGGTACCAAGTCACGACATCACAAGAATGCATTTAATAGCCTTTACTGGCTATGGTACCAAGTCACGACATCACAAGAATGCATTTAATAGCCTTTACTGGCTATGGTACCAAGTCACGACATCACAAGAATGCATTTAATAGCCTTTACTGGCTATGGTACCAAGTCACGACATCACAAGAATGCATTTAATAGCCTTTACTGGCTATGGTACCAAGTCACGACATCACAAGAATGCATTTAATAGCCTTTACTGGCTATGGTACCAAGTCACGACATCACAAGAATGCATTTAATAGCCTTTACTGGCTATGGTACCAAGTCACGACATCACAAGAATGCATTTAATAGCCTTTACTGGCTATGGTACCAAGTCACGACATCACAAGAATGCATTTAATAGCCTTTACTGGCTATGGTAACAAGTCATGACATCACAAGAATGCATTTAATAGCCTTTACTGGCTATGGTACCAAGTCACGGGTCAAGGTTGTTTGTCGACAAAAAATAATATAACAAAATCACAACAAATAATGTTACAATTTTACTTTTTTTTTCAGGGTGAAAAATTTGACAAAAGCTTAAAATGGCAAAAAAATTTAAATTATTTGTAAAAAAATGTAAATAATTTGTCCGGGGCCGTTTTGACGGGACACCAAAAAAATCGTAAAGTTTCACTTTGAAATACTTAAGTGAATGGAACTCATAATCCCCTAAATATATTTTTTTCTTTGTATCTAATAAAATTGTATTTTTATTATTGTTATTAAAAAATGTGTACGTCTTTGTTCCACTTATGAATTTATATTGATTATTGTTTCTTGACAAAACTAGGTACACAAATCTTTTTTTATAATTATGAAATTTGCAAAATTTAATATTTACGGCCGTCGGAATGCATAAAGTAAAACTAATTAGCTTTTTAAATACTGTATAACTGTACTTTATATTTAGTCTATTGGTGGATGGTTTTTTGACATATTTTAATTATCAGACATTCTATTATGCACACTCGGTTATTAAAAGGACCTGAAGGCACAATATCATCTCATTTTATTTTCACAAAACAAACTACTTCTGTACATACATATACATACAGGGTTGGAACAAATCAATACTATAAAAAAATAATTATGTTAAACGTAAATTGGAATTAAGAGCAATCTTGTTAGCTGTAAACTTAATGAAACATGCAGTTATTTAAATATTGGTTCAGGTGAAATAAATCTTATATTTCACTTCATTCGGAGCTGATAAAAAATGTATAAATAATTTTGTGTGCACATCTTTTTATTTTTTTTTATTTGAAACAGAATTAAAAGAGACAACTTTTAAAGTTTTACCCCGAATAATTTACCAGGCTTATTCAATTCATACACACTAATTAATTTGATACAAAGGGTCCCCTCTTGGCGGCCAGTGATGACATTTTGCCTGTGACTTGTTCCGTGATATTATTTTCGCTTTGCCAGTTTTTAACTCCATTTTTTTTTACTTTTGTTTTTTTTTCCCCTGTGAATTTTTGCCTCGACTTTATTTCCGTGACCTTTTTCGTGTGGCCTTTTTCCTGTGGCTTTTTATTTTATTTTTTTACACGCTTTGATTTAACTCACACTGTTGGTATGTTGTATTTTCCATCCTTCCGTCAAATCTTGTAACTTAAAATTAAACCACTTCTGATGGTCCAAGACAGTGGTTCTCACAGTGGTGGTACGCGGACCGGTGCCGGTCCGTGGGCCATCCGATGCCGGTCCGCAGATGTTACCAAGAAAGAACATGTCGCTACCACGTCAGTACAGGGAAAATAGTTCACCGGTCCCTGGTACAATTTTTAAAAAAATCCTGCCGGTCCGCCATACTAAAAAGTTTGAGAAGCACTGGTCCAAGAGATCTCAAATTTTTACCACAGATAGATCTTGGCTGACAATGCATTGTATCAAAATTTCAGATCGATCGTATTTAAATTATTGCATTTTTAGTTTATCTTTATATAAGCATCGGTGCCCGTCTGCTTTGTCGATAATCATGTCATCACCACGTGAACAAATCACCGTGGTATAAAACGTTGGGTGGGCGCTTATGAGGTGTTTGGTATTTTAAAAAAATTGAGGCAAAAAAAGATGTGTGGGCGTCAGACTTGAATTGTAAATAGTTGTTATTATAAGTTTTAAAAAATAGATGTAAAAACAAAGTTTTTGACTATAAATCCCTTATATATGAGACATAACTAAAAGTATTGATTATGTTCAAACGCGACACACATTTACAGACTGAATCTGTCTTAACTTCCCTTTGCTTTATAACCCCTGGGGCGGGGGGAAGGGAGGGGAAAGGTCTGGTCACCGATCGCTGGACCGAGCTCAGCGTGACACGTAAAATGTAAACAAAAGCACGCCGGTACACCTGTTTAAAACACGCGATGTGTTCACCGATGGCTGGCGTGTAGTCAAGTGACCCG